>JAOVVF010000014.1:1282905-1294076 GCA_028565595.1 Duopalatinus emarginatus
TATTTTCTGCCGTATGGTGTGTCGCAGGAAAAAAGACTCTTTCAACGTCTGGGTCTTCAGCTAAAAAAGTTTTATGCACCTTTTTATGCGCCTTCAGTTGCCTTGACAACGGCCTTGTGAGCGTAAACTTACAGTTTGAGAAAAAAAAAAAAAAAAAAATACAAATAAAAATACAAATCCGTTTTTTGTTTCATTTTTGTAAAAAGAAAAACAACAAATGACTTATTTCTGTTTCTTGAATTTGAATTTTAAAACGAAAATCAAATAACCGTTTGTTTGTCTTTTTCAAATTTCTGTTTCTGAAATGAAAATCGAATGACCACAGACCCTTTATGTACAAGCTCCTGGTTTTGTGCTGCTGGTCAGGGTCCCTCTCCTGTTCTGAATTAGTCCGGTCTGCACCACATTAACATCCTCATCTCACTACTGAACCTGATCTTACTTCATTATTCCATGTATTTTCTATACATTCATTTGTTCAACCTCGAGACAGTGAAACTGTAGAAAGTGAAGTTCGTCATGTGGGCAGTGTTACTGAGGAAGACTCTGAAGATCTACAAGTGTCTTCAGATGACCTGCATTTGTTATACAGCCTTAATTTATTTTTATTTTTTTTGGTCGCTAAAAAGAAAAGTAAAATCCACATTTCCGACCCACCTTTTGTTCATTCATTCATTATTTTCTCCCATTTTCTTTTTGTCTTCATTTCATTGTTTGTTGCCTGAAGGAGCTTAAGTTAAAAGACGAGGAGTGTGAGAGGCTTTCTAAAGTCAGGGACCAGCTGGGGCAGGAGCTGGAGGAACTCACTGCTAGCCTGTTTGAGGTTTGTTTTCATTTGTTTAGTTTCTTCTCCTTCAGAGGTGTGGGTTTTTTTTTTTTTTACTATTTCCAAGATACAGAGCTTCTCAGCAGCTTTATAGCTCATTTACAGCTTATTACCTCATTAATGACTGTTAAACTTTAGCGATGCTAAAATAATCGATTCTTTAAAGAATCACGATTCCTAATTCTGGCGATTCTGAATTGATTCAAAATGCCCAATTTTTTTTTTTGCCGCTCCTACTCCCGATAGTACTGCATATCGCATTACGTCTCATCTTGGCCACTGTAGAAGAAGGCTGTCTAGGCCACCGTACAGCATGCTAGTTAGCAGCTCCCTCTGTCTGAATGGAGGCAGCTAGCATTTAGACAACACATAGAGTCAATTTAGACAAAATGAGGCATTTATTTTCAGTTAAATGTTAATGCACTATGGTCGACTGAAGTCTATGTTAACTTTTATATTTATATATTTTAAGTTCTTTGTTAACTGATAGATTTTTTTTAATTTAATTTAAGAAAAAGTCAGACAGCTAAGTAAACCTAACGCTGGTCATTTACGTTACAGAATTTTATCACAATCCTGTTTTTGGTATAAATATAAAATAATGCAAATAGATTTGATACAATAAAGAACCTAAAAGTATTGTTTTAAGTAAATGTTCTATTTGTTTACGTTGTCGTTTCATCGTCAACCACAAAATAAAAAAATAATTAAATAAATTTAAAAAATGACCATTTGAATAGATAAATCGTGACCCCAAAAATCGGAATCAAATCGAATCGCCAGACCCTGACAGATTCACACCCTATTAAACTCATTCCCAACATGCAATTCTCATTATAATCAGTGGTAGTAATATGGTAATGTATATAATTATAGCAGTGATGGACTTCATAATAAAGTTCTAATATCTCAGAAGATTTCATAAAAAAGTTTCTGATGAGCTGTTTGAGAAGCTGTTTGTCTTTGTCTACATTCATCTGTTCCTTTGTCATGGTTTTCGGCTTCATGTTCCCACCTACCACACGTCTATTTCTGTTTCACATCACCTGCTTCCTTCCTCTCCTGTGTCTCCGCTGTCGTCCGTAGAGGTGTTGGCTAACTCGCTTCTCTTTCAAGTGTGTGTGTGTGTGTGTGTGTGTGCGTGTGTGTGTGAGACAAGCGTGACTGGCTCTGGGTTGGGTTGGCTCTCAGTGTGTGGATTCGTGAAAAAAAGATGTCAGCGTGGGAGGCCGGGAACACTGATCCAACTCTGACGTGAACGTTGTCTCAACAGGAGGCGCATAAGATGGTGCGAGAGGCGAACGTGAAGCAGGCCACGGCAGAGAAGCAGCTGAAGGAAGCACTCGGGAAGGTGAGAGGGGTGTGGGGGTGAGGGGTGGATTAGGTGTTTGGTCTGTGGGTTGGAGTTTTGGAATATTAAAGTTAGCTTAGAAACGTTATTCATCCCGTTAGAGAAGTCGTTGTTGGTGTTGACTTCTTTCCTCCGCTTTTCTCCACATCTTCACAGATCGATGTTCTCCAGGCCGAGGTAGCAGCGCTGAAGACTCTGGTTCTGTCCACGTCTCCAACCTCACCATGTAAAGAGCCGCCCTCGGGCTCCAAGGTGCCCTTTAAGAAAGGTCACGCGCGCAATAAGAGCACCAGTAGCGCTATGCTGGGTAGCCAGCAGGAGCTCAGCGTTCCTCAGCCCATCATACGTGACTGCAAAGAGGCAAGAACCTGTTTCAGTTTCTACACTGTCTGCACACACATCCTACAGCCGGAGGTTTCTGGACAGTCATATGTTCTTGTTAAAATTCTCATTACTGGTTTAATCCCTCATCTCTGCTCCACACTTCTGGGAAGACTTTCTAACAGATTGTGGAGTGTGTCTGTGTGGGTTAGTGATCTTTCAGCTACAGGAGCATTAGTGAGGTCAGGCGCTGATTATTAGGTGAGGAGGTCTGGGGTTTAGTGGGGTTGAGGTTGAGGTCAGGACTTTTCCACTGTTCTACTTGCTTTGTGCTGAAGCAGGTTTGGTTCTGTTGGTTCCAGTCAAAGGAAATTATGATGTTACAAGATACAAAGACAATTTTGTAAAGCCAAACCAGGAGCTCATACACTCTGGAAATGCAGATGTTTGGGCTTAAAGGCTGAGCGGCACCTAATAGACCCCCTGATGATTC
Organism: Duopalatinus emarginatus; assembly: GCA_028565595.1. Classification (NCBI taxonomy): domain Eukaryota; kingdom Metazoa; phylum Chordata; class Actinopteri; order Siluriformes; family Pimelodidae; genus Duopalatinus; species Duopalatinus emarginatus. The sequence continues at coordinate 1,285,897 of JAOVVF010000014.1, forward strand.
CACATTGTTTTAGATAATGAAATATAAAGACACGAATTAAAACGAATATAGCTTAATTTGCTTTAAAAACCCAGAGTTCGCTACGTAAATTCCTAAAGCTACCATGTGACGTCACTGGTGGATGACAGTGAACAGCGCCTCGGTAAACACCATTACGACTGACTTGGACTGTGAATTTCCCATTTCTGGATCTTCAGATTCTGATGATATTTCTGAATGTGATGATGAAGATGAATCTGCAGTGACAGTGGAGTTAACTGGATATCATTAGGAAATTAAACACCACTTTTGTCATTTTTGCATCACCGTGAGTGCGTCTACTAGTGCTGTTGTCCACCACATACGTCACATGTGACGCCTATGACAATTTCCGAATAGCGTGGGCGGGGCTTAACAACTGTCTTTTAATCCGTATTTCTTGAATTTGTCAAAATAATTAAACATTTTCTGACTTTTGATTGTCACAAGTTAGGAAGTCAGATTCCTCTGTATTTATGTGTGCGACACTTTTATGTTAGGTATTGCTTCGCCTTTCACTTGCAGACAAATTAGTTTAATTAGTTAACTGCTGAGGCATCAGCGAATTTTTTCCTTTCATCCAGTTTCATCAGGCTGCACACACTGATATATATATATATATATTTATTATTTTTTTTAAGTCTGTACGTATATTTAAGGGTAATAAATATGTTTTGTTGTATATTATGGCAGCATGGTGGTGTATTGGTTAACACACTTGGCCGACAGTAAGACGATCCGGGTTTGATGCCCGGCCCCGGACCGTTCTGTGTGGAGTTTGCCCATTCGCCCAGTACTTGCGAGGGGTTCCTCTGGGTTCTCCGGTTTCCTCCTACAGTCCAAAGACATGCACATTAGGCTGATCAGTCTCTCTAAATTGCGCAATATGTGTCACTCTGCCACAGTAGAAGTGGACCATCTAGGCCACTGTACAGCAATCTGCTGTAAAATATGATATAAAATGTAAACGCAGTAATGCACTATGACTTTAAAGTCTTTTATCACAATCCTATTTTTGGTATAAATATAAAATAATGCAAAAAGATTTGCGCGGGTTTCCTCTGGGTTCTCCGGTTTCCTCCTACAGTCTAAAGACATGCACATTAAGTTGATCAGTCTCTTTAAATTGCGTGTGCTTGAGTGTGACGAGATCGGGATGCTTGGTCAGTTTATCTGCTCCCACAGATCATCGTGAGGACAGCGGACGCCTGACTCAGCTGTGTGTTATACGTTATAAGTCATGCATGCTGTGTGGTGTTTATCAGTCATTATTTCTTAAGTGTTTATTAATATTATCAATAATAGTTAGAGGAATTGCCTTAAACCCTAAACTGTATTACACACGACTTGGTCATTTTTACCAGCTGCTGCACTGCACACACACACACACACACACACACACACACACACACACACACACACACACACACACACACATCCGCCATCTGCATGACAATAGGGTTTGTGTTACTGCTTACTCGGATGATGGATGATCTTTTCAAAAACAGGAACAAACGAGAGTAGAAACCGTTCCTGAAGAGGATCTGGAATATTGCTACTCATTCATATCTCACCAAGTTACGCGCCATTAGCTATTTCTTTCAAGCTTGGACGCTTCTGGAGAGTAAAGGAACATTTCCTGTCTATCATTATTTTTTTTCATGTGTATTTAGATGAAGGAGGAAATCATGTGATCTTGAATTCTGATAGTTTGATTTAATAATAGAATCAGTATTTAGTAAAATAATACACAATCATTTAATAATACTGTAATAGTATCATTTTAATATGATATTTAATTCTAGTGTGTGTGTGTGTGTGTGTGTGTGTGTGTGTGTGTAAACACATAGGTGGACTCTGTTCTGTTCAATGAATTTAAGCTCTGGAAGGAGGAACCCACTCTAGAGAGAGGTTGCTCTTTCTTGGACCGAGTCTACAGAGAGGACATTTATCCATGTCTTACCTTCTGTAAGAGTGAGGTATGAGCACCCGCCTTTAATCATTAAGCTCCTTTGACATCCCTGTGCTATCCAAGACACACGTTTCATTTTTACAGACTGTATGTTGTTTATGTATTAAGGCCAAATTCTAAATATTACATAAAAATAAAAACTGAAAATGACTACAGAGCAGCACTAAATATGAAAACTATTAGTCATGGCCTAAAGGTAGGATTATCTGTACCATTCCACATAAATATGTCAGTACGTCTTTTTGTAGAATTGTCTGCTACAGTGTTAATCATGAACCTTTGGCATGATAAGGAAAACATTAACTAGATGCCTGAACTTCCGTGAGTGTAAGTGACATGACTTTGCGTTGGCGCCTGGTGGGTGTGGTGACCTCAGTATGAACACCTGTGCCATCCAATTTACATTAAGTTAGTTATAACCTAGGACGAAGGAGAGCATCTATTTTACATATGAGATTATATAATATATATGTAATTCATATACAAATATAGTATATGTATTAGTGTGTGAATGTGTGTATATCTACTCAGTTAAATGTATTTTTACAACTGCGGTGAGCAGAAAATACGTCAAAGATTGAGGTAGATGTAATACAACAGCAGGAACCTGATGCAGTGAACCTGTGTTATAACTGTCATATAGACAAACAATTCATATAAAATGTCATATAAATTATATCAATTACAGTAGTGAATTCTGCACTGTTTTTATGTTTTATAGCTGGGTTCAGCGATCCTGGAGGCTGTGGAGAGAAATACACTGAGTGTGGAGCCGGTGGGATTCCAGCCGCTGCCAGTGGTCAAAGCCTCAGCCGTGGAGTGTGGAGGACCCAAGTAAGTACTACAGATCTCCTGTTTCATAACCAACAACAGCAGACATGATGGGGAGAAAACTGAAAATGTCTCTGTTTAATAAATGAATAAATAAATGAAAAAAAGAATTAATTAAAGTAAGTAAATGAAACTAAAGTACATAAGTAAAGAAAGTAAGCAAAATAAGTATGTTAAGTAAAGTTAATGTTAAGTTAAGTAAAAGTAGGTAAGTTAAATGGTTTAGCAGGGAAAGTATATAAAGTATGTTACAAAGTTATAAAATTAAATTTAAGCTTTAACTTGGGAAATAGTACAAAAAGTAAGTAAGTAAGTTAAGTTAGAAAGTTATAAAAACCACTTGGAGTTAAGTAGGTAACCAAAGTACATTTGTTAAAACACTAAGCAAGCAAAGCAGGTAAGTGTAAAAATTAAGTTAAAAAATTAAATTAGGTATTTAATTAAGTTATTAAGAAAGTCAGAAAATAAATAAAGTAGCTTTTAATAAGTTAAAATTAACTATAAGTTAGTAAATGACGTAAGGAACTTAAGTAAATTAAAAAGAAATAAAGTAACAAAATAACTTTAAAAAGTTAATTAGGTATGCTGTATGTCAAAATTCTAAGTAAGCAAAGCAGTTCGTGATATAAAGTAAGTTAGAAGGTTAAGTAAGTATGTCTTGTTAAAGATGTTAGTTAAGTTAGAAAGTTAGATGAGTTAAGGACTGAAGGGAGTTCAGTAAGTTAGAAAGTAAGTACAAAAAGGATAGTAGGTAATCTAAGTATGTATGTTAAAATTTTAAGTAAGCAAACGGGTCAGTATGTAAAGTTAAGTAAATGAATAAAGTAAATAATTTAGTAAAAAGGTAAAGGACATTAGAAGGTTTTAATTCTATAAGGCAGGTAAAGAAAGAAAATTAACCAAGTAAGTTATAGTAAGCAAATAGAGAAAAAAGGTAAATATGTAAATAAAAAAAAGAAAAAATACATTTTCTAGACACCCTTTTAAAAACAGAATCTCTATCAGTGGTGAATGAAGTACACAAATCATGTAGTTGAGTAGGCAAACTAGAAGGTAAAATATTACTCCAGTAAAAGTAAAAGTCCTCCATTTAGATTTTCACTTGAGTAAAAGTACCAAAGTTTTTACTTTTAAATGTACCTACATATCAGAAGTAAATGTATCATCATTTACTACAGCTCTAATGTCCTATTATCATTTTTGTAACAAGACTCTTGATTAATGGACTCATTTTAGGTATAAAATTCACTATTGGTCCATCAATATTTCAATACAATGTCATTAATGAGTCTGACACTGAAATCTATTAAAAATATCATACAGCATAAAATAGATAATGATTCGCTTTTACATTTTGAAAACAAAAAATTACTTATTTCTCAGTTTGTTGTATTTTGTATTGAATTTTGAAACAAAAATCAAATAACCGTTTGTTTTTCATTATTAAATTTCTCTTTCTGAAATTAAAATCTAATAACCAAAAGATACACGGACTATCCACAGACCTGTGCTGTGGCAAGTTTGGATTTTCTTCAATGTTCTTCCTTTTGCACTTCCGCTGACACTTGACGCTGCTGCACTGACTGGATAACTGTCTAGTCTAACCTACCTTTAGTAAAGTGTGTGCTGTAACCTGATTGGTGCGATTACTCACTGCTTTTGTTTAAAAATTTTGAATTTTTTTACAAAAGTAACAACATAATGTAGTGGAGTATAAAGTCAGATATTTGACCTGGAAATGTAGTGAAGTTAAAGTAAAATCCCCCCAAAATAAAAATACTCGAGGAAAGTACAGATACACAAAAAAACATTACAAAAGTTACATTTACTTCATTACTGTCCACCACTGATCTCTATAAGATATTCTATAATTTTATTTGGTCATTGCTGTTTTTGTTCTAAAATATTTTTCTCGTTCTCTGGGGTGTGTGATGACTGACACAGATCACACACTCATTATAAGGTGTATATAGATGACAGGTGACATTATTCTCGGTGTATTGAATCATTGGTGTAGTAACATTACTTTGTATAGTGTAAAGACTGTATTAGCGTGGCACAGTGTCCGCTGTATCCAGTGGCTGTAAAAGGAAAGAAATGGGTTTAAAAATATAATTTATAAAAGAATTAAAGTAATTAAATAATAAATTTTTTCTCATTTGATACTGACCACACATCCACAGTGAGAGAATCAGAAGACGGCATGATGTATAACAGATGCCTCTGAAAGACTGGATACACAGTTTTACACACAGCTTTTGCTTTCACACACTCCACTACATTTGACTGACCTTCCCCATAAGCTTCTGTTTGATCAAATGTCAGCTTTCTACTTGTTTGTCAGCGTTCTCCATCTCTTCTGTTTCTTTATTCCTTTCTTTCTTTTTTTGCCGCCCCCTAGTGGCAGGAAGTCTGAAATAGTCACGTAAGTGTACATTCTCTCTCTTCCTCTCTCGCTCTCTCTGTCCATCTCTCTTTCTGGCCATTCTCCATGCAGCATTCTCTTTTACTTGTTAGCTTTATTACCCGCCTTCCTTTTCTCTTTATACGAACCAGGGGCTTGTTTAGTTGCTGTAGGCAGTGCGTAAATATCATGCGCTAATTTGCTTTAATTATTCACATGTTGTCTGTCAGCACTTTGCGTATTCTTGGATGCGGATGTTTGTCTGAGGAAACTGTTTTTTTCCTGTCTGCAGAAAGTGCGCCCTCAGTGGCCAGACTAAAACCTGCAAGCACAGAATCAAATTCGGGGACTCCAGCAACTACTATTACGTGTCTCCGTTCTGTCGGTATCGGGTGAGTGTTTACCTGCTGGTTTATAAAACACCTTCAACGGCTACGTCTCCAGTTTGGTAATGTTGAGTAGGAACAATGTCCACCTTATTCATGACCTCATGTAGGAAGTTATTGCAATTTTTCTATATTGTTATTGTTACCGCTAGGCTACATTGTGCAGGAGGCCCCACTGTATCCGCTAAGGTTTTTTTTTGTCTGTTTATGTTCTTGTTGTTTGTTTTTGTTTGTTATAAAATCAGAATAAAAGTATCGCAGATCAGAATATGGATACCTCTGAGGGTTAACCCTCAAACTATCTATAACTATAACTGAAGGTCATAGACTACAATGTAACTGTAGCTTTGTGTACGGACATGTGACCTTGTAGAAATTGGAGAACATGTTGACACATTATTGACTTATAATAGCCGTGGCCTAGTGCTTAGGGAACCGTTTACATCGTGATCGGTTACAAGGTCCCGGGTTCGATCCCCACACAGGACAAGACACGGCTGCTCCCTGGGCACCGGGGTTTGGGCCCCCCCACCCCAAACTCTGGACCAGTGTGTTCACTGGTGTGTGTCCGTGTTTCACATTCCTCTTTGCACAAGTACAGTAGGCAAACAGTTCACTTTCACTTTCACTTCACTCTGGAACCAGCATTGTTTAAGTGTAAGACGCATCCATGCACCTGTATGGAGAAGAAGAAATTTGTGGTTAAATGGATATAGAACAGAAAGTTATTATAGTATGTAAAAAAAATACATTTAATTTATTTAATTTATGTAGAACTTGGATGTGGATGTATACTAAAATATAGAGGAAGCTTTAAAAAAAGAGGATGGTTCGGTGTATAAAAATCGATTGATGTCAAGAAACGTATTAAATTGTGCTGTGCCTTGTTAGACTAGAACCTCTAGGCATTACCTCATGTATGCTCCTACATTACTGGAGTGCTTTTCTATAAACAAACGCCCTCGGCTCAGTTCCATGTCTTGTGTTCGCACTGAATCACATGTTATTGTGTACAGTCACCCATACACTGATACTTACCTCACTTAACCTTCACGCATTTCACGTCAGTTGCACACATAAAGAATGGCAGCGGACTGATGAAGATGGTGAAAGAGGAAGTGAAAGTGAAAGTGTACAACACGGTGTATAAATCTGATATAGTTACCTGTTCTTTCTAATCCTAGATCACCTCTGTCTGTAACTTCTTCACCTACATTCGCTACATCCATCAAGGACTGGTCAAGCAGCAGGACGGTGAGTGAACTCACACACACACACACACACACACAGACAGACACACTTCTGCAGTGTAAGATTTAGAGTATATATATATATATATATATATAGAGAGAGAGAGAGAGAGAGAAACCGCTATTTTATTTTTTGGTGTCGATTCATAAACGAATAACAAAATAACAAAATGTTTTTTAATTTTCTGGTTTTGGATTCGCAATTAAATATGAAAAGACCGAATAATACACAGACTTATATGACTGCAATATATGTTACACCACAGTTAGTCCCGACCCTGCAGTCACCGACCCTGCATACAAACGTAACCCTATCAACAACGCCAGCCGATTAACTACCAACATAGCAAACGTCTTCGTCTACACAGCAGAGGCCCATGGCGTACTCCTAAACATAAATTACATCCAGATGTGTCAACAAAATTGTTGTTGTTTTTAATATGCTCAGACTCTAGGTCCTGCGTGCAAGCCCTGCTGTCAGTCCTAACAAACCACCCAGTTATATCAGTGTTCACATTACATATTGTTGGGCAGACGATCTGGCAAAGAAGGCTACGGCAAAGAAATTACCTGGTGCTGTGTCCTACCCAGGAAGAATGGAGTCGTAACACAACAAACAAATTATATAAATTAAACAACAGCTCAAAAAAGGAGCTCCACGCAATATTCTTTAAAGAGGCATGACCGAACAGTGATACCGAGATGCCCTACAGGACATTCAGCCATGACACACAGACACCTCGTCTTGGGGGGAAACGTATCAGCCTACCAAAACTGACAATACCACTGTATACCAATACCACCACTGACAATAAAACACATCCGGATAGATGCCAAGCCATATTGAATGCAATATTCCAAAAAAAAATTCTGAACTTTCTGAATGATCTCGAGGTTAAAAAACAAATATAGTACAATAACCTTTACTTAGCTTAAACTTCTTTATAAAACACATCTGAAATGTCATGGACGTAGCCTCACTTTGAGCTGGAATGGCAATAAATATAAACAAACAAGCCAAACAGGGCAGCCATAAACAAACCAGTAACATCTGCCAAATAAATTGTAGCTAGTTCATAAAATCTGTTTATTATCAATCGAATTGTAGTTTATGAATAGATGTATTAATTCAGTTCAATTAAATTTTATTTATATAGCGCTTTCAACAATGGACATTGTCCCAAAACAGCTTTACAGAAATAATAAAAAGTTGTAAATATACATTTATAGAATTATTATTATCATTTTATCCCTGATGAGAAGCCGGTGGCGACAGTGGCAAGGAAAAACTCCCTGAGATGACAAAAGGAAGAAACCTT
>JAOVVF010000014.1:1337271-1347395 GCA_028565595.1 Duopalatinus emarginatus
TGGCTGCCCAGATCGGGAATCGAACCCAGGTCTCTCACATGGGAACCCAATGATGTTACCACTGTACCACACCAACCTACAGCCAGTCGAGCCAGTCGAGTGATGAGCTTAGATTCACACCAGCAGCATCTTATCACTGGAACAAGACTGTTGTCAGGATGTCAGGGTTGGTTTGGGGTTGCTAGTTTCCAGTATAATCTTTAACGTTAATAGTTACCTACACTTAATTGTAATTGTTAATTGGGTTAATTATAACTTTATTCCACATGTTGCAGGTGAGGGATTGTGTCTTATTTTGTACTTTTGTGCACATTGGGAAATACAATGTAAATCATGGCACATTCCACATTTCACAGTGTTTTTCCTCTGGAATGTCCACAGTTTTAATCGGGATTGGAGGTATCATAAAGAAGAGAGGGTTTGGATCACACGAGCACCAGGAATGGAACCGACAATAAAGACCAACACCTATGAAAGGGGGACGTATTACTTCTTCGACTGTCTCAACTGGAGAAAAGTAGCCAAGGTAATAATGTAGATTGTTTTCATTTGGTTTTTCAATGAAGTAATACAGGAAAAGATAATAATCCTGCACCTCATCCCTGAGTCCCACTCAGAAACCAACACATTCCCTACACCCATGATAGTCTGTTGCTGCTTAAGATCCTGATCAGCAACTGAAAGTTAACTATAAAATATAAGTAAGCTAAAATACAGAGCAAGATTACACCATCCTGTACCTATAGTACCTGAGTCACATGTAGAGACCAGCTTTCTTCTACAGACAACTTTTCATAAGGGTCATCAGGTATTGTATGGGAATACACATGACGATATGGAAATACAGTAAAATAACATCAGTGACGATCCTCCATTCATGGTTCCACACACTCTGTGTTTAACTTATTTATCCTGAAACCTGTAACAATGACGTGACTACGTGTTAAAGGCAGTCTGCAAGTTTCCCCAAATAGTAATCTAAAGGAAAAGTATATTAACTTGTCTTACATACTGATTTATCTTTACTTGTTTGTTAATTTTTTTTTTCTTTTTTGATTTTGGGCCCAAAGTAAATTAAGCAAATATAGTGCGTAATATTTAATGTTATTGATTTTGCACTCAATGAAAAGTTAAGAAGTCAACTGGTCATGTGATAACTTTATTTATTATTAATCTTAGAAACAACTTAACTAAGCTTAAGTTATAATGTGTGAATGCTAAAAACAATTAGAATTAATTAATTAATTAATTCAGTTAGTGTATTTATTTCAGTTTATTTCAGTTATAGATTTTGTCTAGTCAACCATAATTAAGCATTTTCTTTTATTTAAATTATTCCAGTTAACTTTTCTTATTATTTTTGTTTTAAAATTTATTTTATTTACAATTTAGTTATTGATGACTAAAAAACACTTGTTCTCTGTATATATTTCTGTTTGAGTTGAAGTAAAAAAAAATACCTGATGTACTCCTATATCAGTTATTTATATTCACAAGAATACTGCAGACTCTCTGCCTTCACTCCATCATAATCAGAGAAAGATCACATGACCGTTTCTTCCTTATGGCCACTGTGAGTCTATGTGAAAGTGGATTTAACACAAAATGTTTCAGCAGTCAAAAGAAAACAAAAACGTGAGTAAGTAAGTCAGTACTGCAGAAACCCAAAATTCATATTAATTAAATTAAAAGCAGTGAAACTGTAATGGGGTCCACGGATGGACCAATAAAATTCAGATCAGCAGTTGAAGCATCACTGATGCTGTAACATTATCATCATGTCTGATAAATATATTAATACTTTTAGTGAGAATGCCTGGAATTGATTTTTGTTTTGGTTTTTGTCATTGTTGGCTAATGCAGATGCAGATGCCAGATGTTTCCTTGTGCAATAACATTTAAAAAAATGAATATTGAATTTATTTTTTTAGGAATTTCATCTTGAGTACGACAAACTTGAAGAGCGGCCACACGTCCCATCGACGTTCAACTACAACCCGGCCCAGCAGGCCTTCTGAGAGACTCTCCATCATGGAAAGGGTGGGGGGGGGGGGGGGGGTATGGCTTGACTTGGCGCAACACTCACTGAAAATACAGGTGCTAGCTGTGGCTCTGGCATCCTTTTTTTTTTTTTTAGTTCAAATTGTATTTTACTGCAATCTGGAAAAAAACAGACTCGGGTTCCTACCTCCACAATAGCGTGCTGCATAACAACTTTACCTTGTTCCTTTGGTCGTTTTAAATTCCTGTCCTTCAAGTGCACACTGAAACAGAATGACAGCTAAACTTGCACAAAATCAATCAAGCTGAACTAAAAGCATTATGTTATAATGCCTAGAAGAGACTGCAATGTTTATGCTAGCTGTATTTGGTTAAAAAAAAAAAGGTCATATCTTATTATTAAGCCCCTTTTAGAGGCTAATATCTCAAAATAATTTTAATTTCTATTGTTTGTATTCAACAATAAAATAACGACTGCCTCTTACTTCCCTGCCCTATTAATATGCATGGAAAAACTTGGAGAGGAAATCGTCACAAAGCTGCACAGCCGTAGCTGATTCAGGTTTTCGGAATCGCCCAGAATGATGAATAAACACTGTCCGGTCTTTGTTACAATTTTGTAATAAGAGTGTATTTTTTTCTTTTTGGAAATCGTGTGAAGAAGCATATGTATGTGCATATCAGAAGTTTAAAAAAAAAAAACAACGCTGCCTGTTGTACCTCATTTTTAAGAGGTCAGCATGGATGCAATATAAATAACGTGGACTTTGGGGGACCATGCGCTGGCATCCTGTACACCACTAATAACCAGACTACAGTAAAGGGACGGACTCTGAGTGAACCAAGGACATCCATAGCCTTATGACTGAGGGGAGGAGAAATACTTACAGGAAGACTTACAGGCACTTCACCAGCTGTTTTCAACAAAAGGAAAGTCAATAAAAATTTAATTACGGTTACAGACATGGCTAATGTGTGATTCTTCTGGGGTATGGGACTTATTATTCTGTCAAGTCTTCATCTGGTGGATTTCAGAGTCAATGAGTACTGTGAGCATGAAGGGTAGACACCACATATGACATGGAAATGGGCATCTCGCAGCCAGTTCAGTTTTCACTGTGTCTTTAGCAGGTAGTGGGAAACAAATGCATGAAACTCCTCGCAGACAGTAACCCAAACTCACGATTGGACAGACATCCTGAAATGTTACATTTGTTTATTTTATGCACTTTCTAGGACTTCATGCTCCTTTAATTTAGTTGTAGCATTTATTATTTCTAATAGCTGTGCATACAAATTAAATTTAATCTCTACATTTGCTGTGGATGAACATTTTTGAACCGTTGATGACATGGTTGATACCACTGATATGCCTTTTAACTGACCCGACTTGACCCGACATGGACAATATAAAGATCTTCATGATAGAGAGAATAAAGATACACTTACAAACCATGAATTTGGCTTTGGGCAGCAATTGATATAAACAGTAATCGCAGGAAAACTAGGACTGAACAGTGAACTAGGTCCATCAGTGAACAGGTGACAAAATTTAACACAATTAGACTTAATGTTAAAACTACAATGAATTTCCTGGATACATGTTTCGAAGTTTAGCTATGTAGCACATAGTTATAGACTGACTTATTTATAATCACAATTTCCATGTCACCCAGATGAGGCTGGTTTCCCCTTTTAAATTCAGTTTAATTCAAATTCATTTATTTATATAACCTAGCGTTTTTAAATATGGACTTTGTCCCAAAGCAGCTTTACAGAGGTATAAGGATCTTCTGGTGCAATAGCCATATGTGGCGTAACTCGGCCAAATGGCAAGTGAACATAGACGGTAGACAAGAGAATGCATTGTATCAGGTATTCTCTTTGATTACATTTAGTTTACCAGAACACTCTTTGAACATGAACCCTTCAGTTCTTTACTTTGGAACCATGAAAAACGTTTACCAAAATGCTTGACCAAACAAACATGTTTTCTGTCTAGACTTAAAGACTGAGACTGTGTCTGAGTCCCGAACACTAACTGAAAGCCTGTTCCATAAATGTGGGTATCAGTAAGATCGATCTGAAGAAGGATCTGCTCTGTGCTGTAAGCCTTGATAATTCAATGTATTAGCAAAGAGCCTGCACCTTTTGGTTAAAGTGGGCATGGCAGATGCTAAGTAGTAACAGTAATATTTTATAATACATGTAAGATTTGACTGGGAGCCAGTGTACTGTAGTGTGGATAAGACAGGGGTGATGTGTTCATATTTTCTGGTTCTAGTGAGGAAGCTGGCTGCTGAATTCTGGACTAACTGCAGTTTGTTTATGCACCTACTGGAACAACCAGACAACAAGGCATTACAATAATCTAACCTAGAGGAAACAAAAGCATGAACAAGTGACATTATATTGCTTATCTTAGCAATGTTTCTAAGATAATCGAAGGATATCTGTGAAGCCTTTTCAGACTGATTTCTCCCAAGGTTTATCCTCATGACCTCATGTCCTTCCTCAGGTCCCTGGAGGGGACAATATAAGAAAGATAAACAGATTCCTTAATCAATTAATAAATGAAGGCAGTTTTCTAGCAAGTCGAACTGTGAGGTGCTGCCACTAGATGGAGTCTTAACACTGGGGAATCTCACACAGCAGCAGGTACCATATAGACTGGAAGACATTTTCATTCACAAATTATATCAACAAATAGAAGAGTATACTGAAGTACCCTGAAGACCCACTGATATTTTTGACAAATACTGCAAAACACATCTGTAAGTTACTGTGGATAAAAACGTCTGTAAAATGTTGACTGTAAATAACTGTTGACTGAAGCCCAAGGTTCAACCACAAGGTCACCCTGAAGTCATCTGGCCACTAACAGACCAGATACAACATGGAGGTCTTCTACACTTCTAAAGTGATCAGTAGTACAAGGCAGCTTTTAGTCGGACTCATAAATGGAAGCTTATGGTAGTATACTACAAAGCATGACATGAGATGAGGTAGTTTTTTTTTTTTTTTACCGTACTAACTACTGGCTGAGAGCCACCCTGCATCTTGGCCTTGGTGTCCCCCTGTCTGTGATGATTAGCACTTTAAGAGAAGGACTGCTAGCCGCAGTCCAAAGTAAGCAGCAAAATGGACCTTTCAGCGAAAACAAAAAAGTCAATGAGTCTGCATTCAGTGTTTGGACAGTGTCCATCTGAGCTGACTGATTCACCGCAAGTGTCTAGAGCAGTGATGTACGTATCCAGAACATATTCCTAGTAAAAGACAAACAAAGCCACTTTACCTGCATGCTAATGCTACTAATAGCAACCATAAGACTAAACCACCTGCCTAAGCAGCTGCCAACAACTTTGATCCATCGAGACATGGACACCATGAGACCTCTGAAGGTGTTTGGTGGTATCTGCAATAGAACTTCTGTAGAATATGGAGTCAGACACAGTCATCTAACTGCCCTCACTTTTGTCAAATGTTGCTCAGATCCTTGCACTTGCCCATTTCTCCTGCTTCCAACACATCAACATTGAGAACCAACTGTTTACTTACTGTGTGATACGTATATCCTACCCCTTGACAGGTGCCTCTTGCAGTAAGTGACATAATAGGGTTAGGATAAGATGAATCCTGGACCAAATAACAGGGCCTAGCCTATTCCTGTACTCCAAATAGCCAGTAAATAGCTCTTGACAGGACTCATCACAGCCCCTGAATCCAAACTCAACCAGCGAACACATGGCCGACATCTCTATAAAACCCCCAATACCCATCTCTACTGGTCTAATATGTGTCCGTCGTCCAAGCTCTTTCACCTCAGCTACCAGCTCTGCATACTTCAGCTTTCTGCTCTTGTAAGAACCATAATGAGATAATTAATAATATTAACATCACCTGTCAGCGGTCTTGTGGGTTTAGTGTTACGACTGATCGGTTTATACGTAAATGTGAGGTATTATAGAAACTGAGTCACGAACACGAATTCTCCTAATAATGATTTTGTGTCGCTTTCAGTGAAACCATAAATGCGCTCTACAAATTGCCGAAAAGATGAAAATCCACTACCTTGAGCATCAAGTAGTGATTTACAGATGATTGCTTTCACAGAAGGCCAAGGCAAGGCATAAAAAAGATAACGTGCTCATAAAGTGAGTCCAGTAGAAATACTGATAGACTAAAGCTCATGCTCAGGATGGGTGTGAGATATGACAGGAGTAATCTGTCCCCTGATTGTTGTTTAACTACACGTCAGCCACATGATGAGAGATTCAGGCTTTTGTCTTCTTCTGAATGTCACCGGGACCAAAGATCGTGCTTTTTCAATTTTTTTGGCAATTTATTTTCAACATTGTTGCTTCAAAAGATTCAGTCGGGTTGAAATTGAGGTGCTGTGGTGAGTTTTATTCAGATAATAAAGCAGACTGGATGTTTCTTTAATTCAAACCAATATCATATCCCAGCAGTATTTTATTATATGATATAATGGTACATGGTATAATGTCCACAGCCAGACAAAGAGACTCGAAACATCTAAGTTAAACATTGTCCCTGAGTGAGGCTTAACACCATTATTCAGTCTTTTTCACAGGGAAGCTGTAGTAAATGTCCCAAAGAGTGTTTGGACTTCCTGAGATCTGTGTTGTAAACGTACCATCCAAAATCAGCTACATAGCACTGTTTAGCTCAGCACCTTCCATGAAGGAAGTTAAACACAATCCACGACTGAACTTAAACACCGTCCATGACTGAAGTTAAATGCAGCCCATGACTGAATGTCATTCAATACTGAAGTTAAACTCTATCCATGACTAAACTTAAACACTGCCTATGACTGAAGTTAATCTCTATGACTAAACTTAAACGCCATTCATGACTAAAATTTAACACTGTCCATGACCGAAATTAAACACTGCCTATGATTGAAGTTACACACCACCCGTGACTAAACTTAAACACCATCCATGACGGAACTTAAAGTCTACCCATGACTGAAGTTAAGCATCATCGGTGACTGAACTTTAACACTGTCTGTGACTGAAGTTAAACACCATCTATGACTAAAGTTAAACACCACTTATGACTGGACTTAAACACCACATTTAACCGAACTTAAACACCATCCATGACTGACGTTAAACACTATCTATGACTAAAATGAAACACCACCTATGACTGAATTTAAGCACCATCTATGACAAAAAATTAAACAATGTCCATAACTGAACTTGAACACCATCTATGACTAAACTTAAAACTGCCTATGACTAAAGTTAAACACCATTTGTAACTGACCTTAAACACCATCCATGACTGAAGTTAAACACTTCTATGACTAAAATTAAACATCGCCCATAACTAAAAATAAACACTTCTATGACTAAAATTAAACACCGTCCATGACTGAAGTTAAACACTTCTATGACTAAAATTAAACACCACCCATGACTGAAGTTAAACACCATCTATGACAGACATGGGTAAACATAGGCTTTTTAATCCGGCCCGCTGAACTTGTCCAGGCTATATTAATAAAATTAATTTTATTATAATTAAACCCTTCATTTTACCTTTTCCCCAATAGATGGCGCACTCCAAAAACATTGACCTTTGTTGGGTGTGTGATGTGTTGCTCTCTACTTCACTTTTTCGCTTTGCAGTTTGAGCCCTTCAGTAAAAATGAGCAGGCCGAAGAGAAGAAAAGAAAAGTAGACAGTGAGTGCCGAGTGTTTAATAAAGAGTGGACAACAAAATATTTACCAACGGCTGTATGTCTGATATGCCAAGAAACTGTAGCGGTTTTTAAAGAACACAACATCAGCCGTCATTTTGCCACAAAACATGCTAACTACGCTAGCAAACATTCTACACAAGAACAGGAGGCTACGGTTCAAAGATTGTTGGCTAATTTACAGACTCAGCCATTTTTTTTCATGGCAAATTGCGATTCAAGAGTCAAGTACCAAGGCAATTTTTTTTTGCTGGCATTCAAATTAGCAAAGGCTAGAAAGCTTTTCTCTGAAGGCGAATTTTTAAAAGAATGCATGGTTGAGACAGCAGGTCTCTTGTGTCCGGAGAGCAAATAGGACTTTATCTACTGTGTTATTAAATTAACAAATGTGGAAAACAATTTTTACAATGAACCCTGCACATTGATGTTTTGATTCCTGTTAAAAGCCAAATCTTTTCATGTAATGGTTTTTACATTTCATTTATACTAGTTTACATAAACACACCATCCTTCTATTCTGGCCCGCCCCCTCTGTCATTTGACAGAAACCATTTAGAATGGTTTAGAAACCATTGTGGTCCACGAGTCAAAAAGTTTGCCCACCCCTGGCCTATGACTACATTTTCATACCATCTATGACTGAACTTAAACACAGCCTATGACTGAAGTTAAACACTATTTATGACTAACTAACATCCATCTAAAATGATTAAGTAAAAAAAAACGGTAATGTTGTAATTATCAGCTTTAAATACCCCCCATCCCCTCCACCCTCACCCCCTTGAGGCTGGCGATTTGAATGCAGGAAGCAGGATGATTTGTACCAGTAAACCTTGAATCCAAGCCATCAGTGAAATTAAAGTGTTGATACTGCTTTAGCCAGCCTAATCCATTTGTTTAATGTACTGACCTGATGAATGCGATTTTTATATGCACTATTAAAGTATTACACTCTGCTTTTCCAAACACATCTAACCCCATTGTACCAATTTGGATTTGCACATTTACATCCAAGTGTAGCTGATTCAGCAACTGATGTTGCATGGCCATGGCTCATTAATCATTCCGTGTTTCTTTTATTACTTTTCAAGGTTGTTTTAATTTTAACAAAAGAGGACTGTTTTATAAGAGAGGACGTCTTGAGCAGCAGGGAGGACGTTCTCAGATTTGGACCGACATCGAGTCGTGTTATATGGGATATGTCAAAGATAAAGGGGCAGTGTAATTAAGTTAAATTAAATGTCGTAAAGTTGCTGGATAAGACGGGAAATTACAGACAAATCCACCCATGTGTAAGTGTTTTATTATAGCACTGTCTGCAGTGTGGTTTGTGTAGGCTTTGTTTTATGAAGAGTTCAATGCAATATATGTGAAGTGCCAGGAGCAAGTGTGAACCACCTTCAGAAGATACGACCACCTTGACCGCCGTTACTGATGAACATTATATTGACTGTCGGCTACAGGATTCATAAGAAGGCTTGAATTTAATGGATTATTTTCTACTTATTAATTACAGATGATAAAAATTCTCTTGCAGTGGTAAGATCACCACTACAGAGTTCCACAATCCCAGGTTTGATCCTGACCCTGGGTTTTATGATCCCTCTACATTTACATTTATAGTGTTTGGCAGATACTGTT
Organism: Duopalatinus emarginatus; assembly: GCA_028565595.1. Classification (NCBI taxonomy): domain Eukaryota; kingdom Metazoa; phylum Chordata; class Actinopteri; order Siluriformes; family Pimelodidae; genus Duopalatinus; species Duopalatinus emarginatus. Next base: position 1,346,648 of record JAOVVF010000014.1, read on the forward strand.
ATCCAGAGAGACTTACAGAAGTGCTCGGAAGTGTCTATCAATAATTACATCCTGATACAGGTTCACTAGGTCACAGGCTAAAAATACCCTCACGCTGAACTCTATTGAGAGGGACGAAAAGTACGAAAAATAGCACACACACATCTACAGGACGTTCATATCACCATCTAGTAGCCAGAACACAGAAAAGTCATGTTACACGTCTTCCCTGTGCCCTGAAATATGGTGATTTCTTCTCACCTCCCATAATCCTGACAGTAGGTGGATTGGTTTACAGGTGTGTAGGTTGTGGGGTTGTGGTATGCTTGGTGCACCCTGGTGCCCCATACAGTGTGTATTCCTGCCTCACACCCAGTTCCCAGGATAGACTCTGGATCCACCACAACCCAGACCAGGAGAAAGCTGGAACTGAAAGAGAGGCATTGAATCAGGTTTCTTGCTGGCTCTTCAAGTGTTCCTCTGATGAATTCCTGGTGGAGATCCCCAGGATTTTCTCTACGGAGATGGGGATCCATGAACCAGAGTGCTACAAGTGAAGAGAATGAGCTGTAGAGGTACTTCTCTGAGGAGGCTGGTGCTTTCCTGAGGAAACAGTGTTCTATGGCCACTTATCTGGGGAGACAAAGCTTTAAACATATTTGGGTGCTTCTTTCAGGTTATGGGGCTCTACTGGTGCTTCTCTGAAGATCTGTAGCTCTACATATGTTTCTCTGAAGAGACAGTATATGCTTTTCTTGATATCTGGAGC
>JAOVVF010000014.1:1480537-1492271 GCA_028565595.1 Duopalatinus emarginatus
CACTCACACACTCACTCACACACTCACTCACACACTCACTCACACACTCACTCACACACTCACTCACACACTCACTCTTGCTTCTTAAACCCACAGCACAAAAACATACTGCATTCATTAAGGCAGCGTTTCTCAAACTGGGGGCCGTGGCCCCCGGGGGACCGCAATGGGGCACTGGGGCACCGGGGGGTGGGGTTGGGGAATATCAGAAAAAAGCATAATAAGTTGTATCCATATTACAAAAGGTTTGAGAGCCGCTGCATTAAGGTATATAACTACTAACTATTTATTTATTTATTAAGACTGTTAATAAGGAAATAAAAGACAGATTTATTCAGAACTTCTAATAATATTCCCTAAAACACTGTTCACATTTAGAAACATTTATTTTTGTTCCGTTTCATCATTATAGAAGTTTTTATTAGGTCGCCAACAACCCAATTCCCATCCATCAGACATCCCTCATGTGACAGTTACTGACCAGAGAGGTGAAGCCCATCACATGCTTCCTCAGACTTCCTCATGACCACGGCGTCTTTTCCAGCTGCTTATGCAACATCAGGTGATTTAACACACGCTCCCACCCACTTCTACATGCATATGAGCCCACAGAGGCCCAGGATCGGCCAGTGCTGCCGGTCACACACTGTACTACACACACCCCCTCCCTCGCTGACACAATGAACAACTCTCCCACTTACAGACGGCTGCATCATCGCTTTGGACTCCAACCTCACCCTGTCCAGACGCTTCACTTTAGCACCACTTGAAAGCCATAAGACAGTTCGGTCTATTTTCACAACTGATTTAAACATTCAACATTACTATAGACTCACAGTGACGTGTGACAGTGGGTGTGTCTTATTCTAACATCCGTAACGTTTAATGATCTCAGTTCAACAGACTGATGAACTCGACGACAATCACAACAATGGCAGAAACTATAACAAGAAGCCATGATCGGTGTTTGGAATCTGAAACCTGACTGTACATTCAAAATAGTAATAACCATCTAGAAAAAAAAAAGTCACATGGTGCTTCAATGCCTTAACCATTTACACCGTTATTACACCAACACACAAGCCCTAGGCTAATTTCAGACGGTGTGAACGAGCGAAAATGCCAAATGACAGCGGGACACTATGGAGGGAATTCTGTTACACAACTTATAGTACCTGATCTGAGTACTAAAATAAAACCTGTACTTGTATTGTCAATGTGAGGACTTGTAGAAAAAAAACTTATTATAGAAAAAAAATCTGAATTTGCATAAAAACGCCAACCAGAAATTCAAGCTCGCAGCCTTTAAAAATGACAGGACAACTTCAAACCTTCCTGCTTTGACTTCTGTAACACTTCACTGAGCAGACTGGTTACAAAACTGACTTGTGCAGTTAAATCTGCTTCACTGAGGGAGCAGAACTTGGGCAGGAGGAGAAACTCCACCTATCATTCATTCATTCTCTGCTATGATAAAATTGTCTCGCGTATTTATTGTAAATCGTCTTGCGTCACTGCACATGCTGTCGTTTCATTTTCAAATTTATTATTACTAAAATACTAAATGTTTTTTTTTTATTTTCTGATTTTCTGATTCACCCAAGTTCTGCTTCAACTCAGTTTCGCAAAAAGTCGACTGAGAAAAGAGTTACAAAAGTCGAGGCGGAAAGATTTGTAGTTGTGTCGTCGTCTTTAAGGGGCTCCGAGCTCGAATGCGTCGTTGTCGTTTACATGCAAGTTCTATTTTATTCTACACACTCATTTATTATTTTGTTCCCACATCAAAAATATAAGTACAGATTTAAAAAAAGAAAACAAATTTTTTACAGCTTCTCATTCTCATTCTGCAACCAAGTTCCCACTTTAGTATAAACACGGTGGCCATTTGCAACATGCCTAGTACAGCAAGTTTAAATCTGTCTCGATTGTAAAGAGAGCGTTTATTTATTTATTTATTATCCAAACCATCAGAACTTCCTTCTACAGAAGACGATCGCCACCACCCAGGTTGTCTAAAGTCTATCACATGCTTCCTCCACCAACACCAGACACCACATCTTTTCAAGCTGTTGCTCATGCAACATCGAGATGGTGTAAAACGCCGGGGGTGAGGGGGGGTGGGGTGGTGGTGGTCATAACTTCCACCCACTCCTGTATACATGAGCTCACAGAAGCCCATGATCGTCTAGTGTCTCTATGACTGACAGGGTGTAAACTATATACACTAAGCACACTTCTCCCTGACATGCTCAACCTTTTAGTGTTTGTCTCGTTTTGATATCCTAAAAGCTGTGGGAGAAGATACGAACCAAACATCAGGTGGAATAAGAAAGACCTGAGAACAGTTAGTGTGTTAATTACTATTTATATGGTAAAGAATATTTGACTTACCTACTATACATAAACATATTTCGTTTCCCAACATTTTCCTTAATTCTTTCACCCAGTTTTTGACCTGACAAATATGAGAAAGAAAGAAAAACTGATATTAGTAATCAGTGACACATGACATACTTACAGAATATACTCCATTTTTGCGATTAGCTTTATAGCTACCTTCGTCTACTGGATATAAAACACATCAAACTTGTGTGTAAATTGTTATCAAATCTAAACAGTCAGTTAAAATTTTATATACTACACACACTGTTGGCCTCAAGATAAACATGTTCTAGAAGTGCTGGAAAAAAAACGATTCTTTAAAGAATCACGATTCCAATTCCTGGCGATTCCGAATCGATTCAAAATACGCATAAAAATTATTTTAAAATGTGTTCAAGTTTTATTTTTTGCCGCTCCTACTCCCGAGGGTTCTGCATATCACATTACGTGTCCACTCGTCTAGGACACCGTAGAAGAAGGCCGTCTAGGACACCGTACAGCAAGCTAGTTAGCAGTTTCCTTTGTCTGAATGGAGGCGGCTAGCATGGAGTCATTCAAACAAAATGAGACAGAATATAAACACAGTAATGCACAATGACTTTAAAGTCTGTGCTTAATTTTCAGTTAAAGGTTTAATGCACTGTGGTAGACTGAAGTCTATGTTTACTTTCGTAATTATATATTTAGAATTATATCATTTTTATTATTTATATTATATTATTTATTCATTGATAGATTTATTATTATTATTATTTAAGAAAAATCCAGGCAGTTAAGTGAACCTAATACTGGACATTTAAATTACAGAATTTTATCACAATCCAATTTCTGGTATAAATATAAAATGATGTAAAAGATTTGATACAGTAAGGAACCTAAAAGTATCGTTTTAAATTAATATTCTATTTGATTAACTCGTCTTTTCATCTCATCAACCACAGAATTTAAACTAAACTTATAGACAATTTCAATAGAAAAATCGTTTCTGAATCAAAAAATCGATTCTGAATCCAAACAACGGAATTGAATCAAAATCGCCAGGCACAGAGATTCACACCACTAATGTGTTCATGTGTTTTATTTAGATATTTTAATCAAAATTTAATTATCATGGTTATTCATCTTTCCTGGAGAATCAGAGAACATTACCTCAGGCTACGTTTGGACAAAAAGTTACTACTCTATATAACTATTAGATGGGATGTGTCCACATGAGCAGTCTATTAAACAAACATTTGTTCACTTCAATTAGTAAAGTAACCAAGCAATAAGATTCAATTAGTTTGTACACTGATCAGCCATTACATTAAAACCACTAAACTACTGACAGGTGACATGAACAACATTGATTATTTCATTACACTGGCACCTGTCAAGAGGAGGAATATATATATATATATATATATATATATATAGTGTATGGGAGTGAAGGCTAGACCGGCTGGTCCAATCCCACAGAAGATCCTCAGAAGGTTCTGGTGCTGACGTCTCACCATCAGATACCACAGAACACCTTCTTGTGGAGGTCTTGTGGAGTTCATGTCTCGATGTTAATGTTATGGCTGATCAGTGTAAACATTGGGCGTTTTTGACCCAGCCGCTTTAAAAAACAACAATGTTTTATATAGTTTCATGTCATGTTAACATGTGCAGAAGTTTTAATGCGTCAGGTCTGTGAAGTCATCGTCCTGCTTTTGGTTTACACTGAAGTCTAGTCTAACATAACTCACTAATTCCAGATCCTGAGGAATAAACTTTAAAGTTATGAACTTAAAAATAAATAAATAAATAAATAATACCGAGTGACATTTCAGACAACCCGGCCAGACGTTCAGTTTATTTTTGCTCTGCTACAGGAAACGGACCCTGAAGAAGCCACACTCACTTTATATCACACCGACTGGGTGGTTAGTTTACAATAATGTGTGCTCTCTCAAGTGCCAGAAAAACAGGTACAAACCAGCCTAGGCAAAATACATCACAAAGCCACGGGTGCACATCACTGGTCGCGTCTGTCGATGTGGATATAAAACAACAGACACTTATGAAAGCTTCAAGCGGCATTTCTCCCATGAGAATGGCACGTTATCACAATGCAAGTGGTTTTCACAACTGTTTAATAGATAGAGCTCGTCCAACTACTGGCTTGGATTTTCAGGATTTTCACATATGATCATTTTCAAGAATTCCAGCAAAACCTCCAACCCATGACAGCATGGGAACTGTGCAACGTTCTCTCAAGACATAGGGGGAACCTTCCAAATAATAGACTGGTGTACCAGTTTTTCAGGCTCTTCAGTGTATATTACTGTTAAAGGTGCTTCATCCTTTCTTAACAGTCAAGTCAAGTCAAGTCAAAAAGAAGTACCGTAGGCCATGTAGGCCATGCTCACCTTCTGGAACGAGTCTTCATCGGTGATGTCGTAGACTAAAATGGCTCCGTTGGAGTCTCTGTAGTAGATTGGCCCGAGAGCGTGGAACCGTTCCTGCCCGGCTGTGTCCTGCAAGGGTCACATGACTGGTCAGTGAGAGGTCAGTGTGTCACGTGACAAGTGAAAGTGAACTACTTGTTCGAATACGGTACAGGAGAATTGATCTCTGCAGCTAGGGGACAGGCACCTTCAGTCAAGTCTTGTAGTTTGTGGTGCTCAAACCTAAAACCTTCTGGTGACAAGACTGGTTCCTCAACCACAAGCCTACGACTGCCCCCATGGTATGGTAGACAGAGTATAGTATGACAGAGAAATATAAGTCATCAAACAGATCATCTTTCTGGTTTACGAGTTCATAGGTCGTTTGGAGGCGGGTCAAGAAACTGTTGGTTAAGGCTACAGAGGTGCCGCATGTGATGCTGATGCGGTTTTGTTTTTAAAACAGAAACAGAAAAAGAAAGCGATTGCAGGTTTCTGGATTTCATGAGGAGGACGGTATGGACCTTTAAAGACTACCTGACATAAGACGCGTTAATGTTAATGTCGAGAACGTTACAGAAACGCAGCTGGCTTCCAGGTTCACTGGACGTAAAGGAGAAGGTCTGGTGTGGGCTTTGGGAAGTGTATGTTCTAGTCGATGAAATAAACAAAGGTATATTTTAACATCGGGGGTTTCAGGTCCGTTCACTTGACCGCCACCTCTGCAGTGCCTGATATGTGATACGTGATCTTTTTACGCAACAGCAGCCTCCCTCGTTCACTTCTCTTCTCTATGTTTACATATGTGCACCAGAGAGCTTTCTGTCCTCATATTGGTCATCACCAGGGAACGTGTAGTACTAGCTGGTTATATTACACTACACAGTCCGTCCCTCGTTCCAGACTCCTCATTCGGGGCCCGACGCTGAAAACCAGCGTAGGCTGGATTACAAGGATCTTTTTTTACATTAGTTATGGCGTTTGCCAGATACTCTTATCCAGAGCGATTTACAAGGTTACTGGTATTACAAGTTAGGGGTCTTGCCCAAGGACCCTTATTGGTGTAGCACAGACTGGCTGCCCAGACCGGGAATTGAACCCAGGACTCTCACATAAGAGCCAATGATGTTACCACTGTACCACACCAACCACATAGTTAGATAGGCGTTTAATTCCATGACTGCTCTGAAATGTAGTTCATTTTTAGTCACATGTCCAGGTCCTGGCTAAATTGTTTTTGACAGATATTTAAGGAATGGGATATCTGAATCTGAATGACTGTTTTGGGTAAATCTGATTGAAATTTAAAGGGTTGACCAGGTCATGTCTTATGTTAGAGTTCAAATCCGACCACCACCAGGTTAAAACCGCTGGGATCCTAAGCAAGACCCTTAACCCTCAACTGCTCAGCTGTATAAAAGAGTTAAATGTTGGTGGCTCTGGATAAGTGGGTCAATCGAATACTGCTAATCAAAATAAATAAAAAAAAATTATCGGCTAGTTATAAAAATAGCAGACTCCACTCTAGTGTTTGTACTTAATCTGAGTAAACCTGCTCTCGTTTTTACTTAGTTTTGACTTAGGGCATAAAAAATTGGACAGAAACCTGATTTAACATGCAAGCATAAGAAAAAAAACCGGTTTGACTCGAAATTAAACAGAAGTTAAGACGACATTTACGACTTCGATCAATGCCGTGAGTCAGGAATCAGGTTCAGAAACAAACAGTATCTGATTAACACAAAACCTGTGAAAGGAATTGACATTAGGAAACCAGTCTTGGAACTGCAAGGTTGTCGGTTCGATCCGCCATGACCCTGAGCAAGGCACCTAACCTCCAACTGTTGTGGATTGGGGTTGGGTTGGTTGCCCACCGCACGCATGGGATAAGTGTGGAGGTTAAATTCCTAATAGGTCACTAACGTTACATTATTAAAAAGTGTGTTTAATTCCCTTATACGTGTTTAAAGTCAGACTTACCCAAATAGCCAGATTGACTCTCTTTCCTGTAATGTTGAGCTTCTTTGTAAGGAATGATGCCTAAAAACAAAAACAAAACAGATATATATATATATATATATATATATATATAAACACCTCGTACTAATCACAGTAGTAAAACAGGACAATCGACTCCGGTCACATTAGAAGGTAGAATAAACGTCCTCATGTCCCTCATAACTTGGTAGAATTCCGCTGTCTTGAGTATCAGGATACAAAACGTTGGCGAGATCAATTTTGCTTGTCTGAGGTGCATCATGATACTCCCATGATATTAAATATCTATTATGAGCTCTACCTCGTCTTACACACCAGACAGAAATACTACAGTCAGTCTCAGAGCATGTCTGCAGAACCAAGCATTGTGGCACAAACCCAGAGCCTCGTTTCATTGAGTTTGAGTAAACGTGATGAAAAATAATCCTGAATCGGCCCATAATGCACCACGGCTCAACATCTTTACACGGCCCAAAACTGATAGCAGATCCAAAGCTAGACATCTGCAGCTTGGTACTGTAAACTATTGTATATACACACACACACTCTGGTTTGTAGCGCGGTGTGAAATGCGTGCTGTACTTGATGTAAGTCACACTCGCATCTAAATACAAGAAAGGCATTTCAGAGGGATGAGTAATCATACAAAATTAAAACCAAGATTGTTTTTCTCATAAGTTCAGTTTGGTTAAGCGTGACGGATTTCGGATGGACGTCTGACAGCAGGAGGTGAAGTCAGTTTGTTATTTAATAGCATGCTGTCATCTACCACCAGTCAATCTTTCTACAGCAACAATCTTGGCATAAAATGTCTATGACAGTGAAAACTATTCAAATATAACATTATTAATATGGGGATAAGGTACACCTTACACCGATCAGCCATAACATTGAACAGCTTCCTAAATAGTTCTGACCCATCGAGGCATGGACACCACAAGACCTCTGTAGGTCATCTGTGGCACCACCAATAGATCATGTGTCATCACCAATAGATCCCTCTGTGGATCTTCTTTGGGACTGGACTAGTCCAGGGCTGCTCATTCCTGGTCCTGGAGATCTACCACCCTGAAGAGTTCAGATCCAACACACCTGACTCTAATGTTCAGTTGCTCCTGAAGGCCTTCATTATCTGGATCATATATATTCAGCTTGGAGCTAAACGCTGCAGGATGCTGGATCTCCAGGACCAGGATTGAGCACCCCGGGACTAGATGGTCCAGCCTTCACCCCCCCCCCCAACACACAGTGAGCCTTAGGTAACCATGGTCCCATCACTGGTGCAGCACTTGTCCTTTCTTAGACCAATTTTGGTAGGTGCTAACCCCTGCATATTGTAATCACCCTACAAGACCTGCTGTTGCGGAGATGATTGGACCCAGACGTCTAGACACCACAATTTGGTTCCTGTCAAAGTCACTTTCAGCTGACGTGTTAACAACCAGCTAAAATGGGCAAACATAAAGATCTGAGCGACTTTAACAAGGACCCAATTGTGATGTCTAGACGACTGGGTCACAGTATGTCCAGACTGTCTTGTGAAGGGTCACCCAGTATAAAGTGGTTAGCACCTACCACAAGTGGTCCAAAGAAGGACAACAAGGTCATGGACGGCTAAGACTCAGTTCTTTCTCCCTCAAGCAGTTTCTGGTTATTAGTGTTATCAGTGGTCTGAAGATAATTTGTCCACAGTTTCCACTCAACCAGACACCACACTAATGTGTCCAAGCCTACTGTTTAACTGTCTAACTTTTTGAAGTATGATGACTGTATATGACTGGTCGATCCTCACAGACTTTCAAATACATTCCTGATGGGTCTCCAAGAAGGTTTTATCGCGGTTGGTTTTGAGGTGGCAGGGACACCAAGACATGTTCCTGAAGGCAGGATTGACCTCTGCGAACAGACAGGATAGCCGGACAGACAACGCCAAGCGGGAGCCAGTGGTAGACGACAGACAAGATAAAAGGACAAGAATTGGGCTACATGCTAACAGAGTGTTTACTCTACACTACAGTTAAATCATCCCAGTGAATGAATCACTGTTTAGATGAGGAAGATTTCACAGTCGGAAGGACATTTCGCAAAAATGGAAACGCCCATTGATCCACTTTCTGCCTGTTCAGAAACAGGAAGTGTCTAAATAGGAACTATACTGTCAGAAAGCAGGGTCATGTAGTGTTCACCTGTCAAAGACATGTGCAGATGTACCAGGGGCCCCTGGAATACCAGCGACACAAACCCCATACCATAATGGAGCCAAAGCCAGCCTATGTGTTTAGCAAGGGCTCGTCTGTACCGGTTTTCAGGGCTTTCAACTACCACTGAAATGTACACCAATATTCCTAAATATAGGACTGCGGATTATGATACAAGTTGAACTTTACACCACAGCGCTGTGGAATTCTCCAGTTTTGATCTCTGCTTGGCTCTGGTTCTGTGAGCCATGTAAACGAGAGGTTTATAATCAACAGGTGCGTTCTCATTTCAGAGTGACCTGCATGCCGAACACAGGACAGAATCCAAGCCTAATAATAATCAGAGCAGGAAAATGGTGGGTGGTGAACGTTTCTGTTAGGAGACGCGGTTTAGGAGTCTAGGTTCGGTCAGCGAGTTCTCCGTCACTGGGAATGTCTTCAGGACGGAGGACTTTGCTCATGCAGGTTTCTCCTGCGTTGTGTGAGATATGAAGAGAAGCTGGTGAGAAAAGATAGGTTCATAAACATCTCACACATATATGCGATAACAGGAGCTAACCTGTCTCCAGGCTGTTCCACGAGATTAAGCTTTCCATAACGGAAAGCCGCAGCGGTTTTCCTTGACTCACCCGAATCAATTCACATCTGTGTGGTGTGTGTGTGTCTCTGTTCAAACAATAAAGAACCTCTGGATCATTATCTAGTCCCAAACTACAGTCTCATATTACAATTTTCAAAACGTTCTGCTTCCTTCATGATTTCTGTCCACACCTCATGAGGTTGTAAATACGAGTAGCTGACACGTTGGAATTAGGAAAAACGGGCAAGCACGAAGACCTGAGTGACTCTGACAAGGACCAAATTGTCCTGTCTAGACGACTAGGTCAGAGTGTATAATGTCTTGTACTCGAACCCACAACCCCAGATTCCTGGCGCCACCGTGCCCGTCTTGCATGACTGTGATCCTGACGTCAGAGTTCAGCACTGCTGCTGCTCAGGAGGTCCTGTCTTACTGTTACTGTCCTGATTGTCCTGTCCAGGACCTGTGTTGAGGTCTGTTCTGCATTAGCACTGTGTTGGTCTTATTATTATTATTATGTAAGGAAACTGAGACTGAGCAGCACTGTTTACTCTACTAACACTTCTCAGTAAATCGAAATTGAAACCATCTACAGGAAACAGTGTGTGTCTCTCACAGTGTGTGTGTGTGGGTCAGTCTCAATGAGCAAAGTGTGCAAGTGTGTGTTTCAGTGTGTGTCTCTCTGTGTGTATCTCTGTCAGTATAAATGTCTCAGTGTGTCTCTCTGTGTGCATCTCTGTCAGTATAAATGTCTCAGTGTCTCTCTCTCAGTGTGTATGTCTGTGTGTCTCTCTGTCAGTTTGAATGTCTCAGTGTGTCTGTGTCTCTTAGTATCTCTGTCAGTATGCATGTCTGTGTCTATGTCAATTTGAATGTCTGTGTGTCTGTGTCTTTCTCAGTGTGTATCTCTGTCAGTATGCATCTCTGTGTGTCTCTCTCAGTATGTATGTCTGTGTGTATCGCTCTGTCAGTATGAATGTCTCAGTGTGTCTCTCTCAGTGTGTACGTCTGTGCGTGTCTCTTAGTGTATCTCTGTCAGTATGCATGTCTGTGTCTCTCAGTGTGTATGTCTACGTGCCTCTCTGTGTGTATCTCACTGTCAGTATGCATGTCTCTGTGTGTCTCTCTCAATGTGTCTCTTGTTAGTATGCATGTCTCTGTGTGCCTCTCTGTGTGTATCTCTCTGTCAGTATGCATGTCTCTGTGTATGTCTCTTTCTCAGTGTGTATGTCTGTGTGTGTCTCTCTCTCAATGCGCATCTCTGTCAGTATGCATGTCTGTGTGTCTCTCTCGGTGTGTCTCTGTCAGTATGCATGTCTCTGTGTCTCTTTCTCAGTGTGTATGTCTGTGTGTGTCTCTCTCTGTCAGTATGCATGTCTCTGTCTCTTTCTCAGTGTGTATGTCTGTGTGTGTCTCTCTCTGTCAGTATGCATGTCTCTGTGTCTCTCTCTCTCTCTGTGTGTATGTCTGTCTCTGTCAGTATGCATGTCTCTGTGTCTCTCTGTGTGTATGTCTGTGTGTCTCTGTCATTATACATGTCTCTGTGTCTCTCTCTCTCTCTCTCTCTCTCTCTCAGTGTGTATGTCTGTGTGTGTCTCTCTCTGTCAGTATGCATGTCTGTCTGTCTCTCTCTCTCTGTGTATGTCTGTGTGTGTCTCTGTCAGTATGCATGTCTGTCTCTCTCTCTCTCTCTGTGTATGTCTGTGTGTCTCTCTCTCTGTCAGTATGCATGTCTCTGTGTCTCTCTCTCTCTCTCAGTGTGTATGTCTGTGTGTGTCTCTGTCATTATGCATGTCTCTGTGTCTCTCTCTCTCTCTCAGTGTGTATGTCTGTGTGTCTCTGTCAGTATGCATGTCTCTGTCTCTCTCTCTCAGTGTGTATGTCTGTGTGTGTCTCTCTCTTTCAGTATGAATGTCTGTCTCTCTCTCTCTCAGTGTGTATGTCTGTGTCTCTCTCTCAGTGTGCATGTCTGTGTCTCTCTCTCAGTGTGCATGTCTGTGTCTCTCTCTCAGTGTGCATGTCTGTGTGTGTCTCTCTCTGTCAGTATGCATGTCTTTGTCTCTCTCTCTCTCAGTGTGTATGTCTGTGTCTCTCTCTCAGTGTGTATGTCTGTGTGTCTCTCTCTGTCAGTATGCATGTCTTTGTCTCTCTCTCTCTCAGTGTGT
>JAOVVF010000014.1:1521504-1531776 GCA_028565595.1 Duopalatinus emarginatus
GACTGAGGTGCCCTTGAGCAAGGCACCTAACTCCCCCAACTGCTCCCCGGGTGCTGTGGTTTGGGGCTGCCCCCCGCCCCGGGCAAGTGTGTATAATGCCCCCCTAGTGGTTACTGGTGTGTGTGTGTGTTTCGCTGCATGGAGTGGGTTAAATGTGGAGGTCCCATTCCTCTGTGTGTAAGCACAGTAGGCAAATAGCTCACTTTCATCTTAGTCTGGAAAGTATTCATGCCCCCTTCAGTTTGTTTTCATGACTTGCACCAATCATCAACGAATAAACTCCACAAGACCTCTGAAGGTGTGCTGTGGTACTGGCACTAACACATTAACAACAGACCCTTTGTGAATCTACATAGGCTAGATTTCGCTCCCCAAGCACCTCAGTAAGCCTTGAGTGCCCATGACCCTGATGCTGGTTTACCAGTTGCCTTTCTTTTTACCACTTTTGGTTGGTATTAACCACTGCATACCAGTAGCCCCCCAGAAGACCTGCTGTTCTGGAGATGTTCTGACCCAGCAGTCTAGACAGCACAATTTGGTTCTTGTCAAAATCATTCAGATTACATTATCTTGTTACCATGGCACCTGTCACAGGATGGGACATTAGGCAGAAGGCAACCAGTTGGTTTTTGAAGTTGATATGTTAAAAGCAGTAAAAAAAAAATGGACAAGCATAAGGATCTAGGTGACTTTGACAAGACCAAATTGTGAGGGTTAGTCAACTGGGTAAGAACATCTCTGAAACAGCCAGTCTTATTGGGTGCCCCTCTTATGTACTTGTTGGTACTTACTAAGAGTGGTCCAAGGAAGGCCAACCGTTGAACTGTCAATAAAATCATGGTTGCCCAAGGCTCACGAAGGTGCTTGGGAAGTGAAATGTAACCCATCTGGACTGATCTCACAAAACATACATAGATGGATCTGTTGCTAATGACTTGGCCCAGATATCACATTTACATTTACGGCAGATGCTCTTATCCAGGACGACCTACAAGGTTACTGGTATTACAGGTAGGCCAACATAGTGTTAGGAGTCTTGCCTAAGGACCCTTATTGGTGTAGCATAGACTGGCTGCCCAGACTGGGAATCGAACCCAGGTCTCTCACATGGGAGTCAATAATGTTACCACACCAACCACCATATCACAGAACACCTTGAGAGGTCTCGTGGAGTCCATGTCTTCGACGGTCAAAACAATTCTATATCCTTTTTACTTAGTAGCACCTTCACTCTACCCACTCAGCTATTATAATGGCCTGATTGGTGGAGTATTTCTGCAAGGTTCAAGTATCTCAGAGGAAACACAATTTGGGATTGATTGGCTTTGTGGGATTTAGGCTAACAATGAATGATAGAGCAAACTGTGTTCTGTTGCGCCATTCAGGAGCCCAGTTTTAATCCATTTAAAATTCTGTGTACCAGACCAAATACTGAAGCAATGCAAATACTTTCTAAACCCACTGTGTATGTTTCATCAGTAACCGCTTTATCCTGGTCAGGGCTGTGGTGAATCCGGAGTCTATCCCGGGAACACTGGGCGTGAGGCAGAAAAGGAAAATTTAGAGTAGCCAATCCATCATGTTGCTTGGTAATTAGAAAGAAACCCTTTAAACAACCAGAGTCCTGCTCTTAATGGTGAAGTATAATCTGAATTGTATGTAACAATACATATTGTGCATAACATCTGAATATTATTCCAGATTTCCAGTGGATTTGCTCGTTCAGTAATCCCAGTATTTTGCGGTAATGCAGAAAAGGTGCTACAGTAAACAGACATGGTTTCAGAGGACAGCGGGGAACTTACAGTCTCTCCAGACTATGTGTGCCTGTGAGATCTGGGAACTGCGTGATATCTGCTGCTCCATTTAATGACCTAAACACAACAGCGGGAAAAAAAATGCATGTTACACTCTCTCTGTGGTCAAAGTTGGTGCTATATTTCAATCACAAAGACAATAAAATGTGATGGTTCATTGATCCAAATTGCAGCTTGACTCACAGCGTTCTGAGCTCTGGCAAGTGCTGGAAAGCAGACTGACCAACAAATTGAATGGGGTTGTCATAGAAGAATCTGTCAGGAAGAAAAAAAACCTACATATTAAAAACTGGGCCTTGATTCTGCTTTCAAAAACAGCCAAATAACCAGAAATAAGCATTTGGTTTTACAGTTTAATGAATGATGGGAACATTGGGTGGTTGATACTTCTTCAGTTAATTCCACTGTACAAGTAGCACACCAGGCATTAAGTACCCATGTGTGTATCTAAAGGTAGTCTTTATATAATCTCTATATTAAAACTTCCAGGATGTATGAATATTTGAAAAAAAGGCATGTTATTTTAAATGGGCTTATATTAGCTGATTAGCCAGCTAGCTGCTACTAGTAACTAGTATATTTGTCACAGGTACACAAGTCTTGATTTACATTATTAAGTTCTCACAATATATAACACCCAAGAGTTCATTCACTACTAATTCACTTAAGTGCCAGAAAAACTGGTCTCCAGGAGCTTGTGGTGGTGTAGGATTTCTGAGTTCCATGGCAGCATGGAATGGCATCCCAGATGTGTTCAATAACGTTACGATCTGGTGGGAATGGCAAAACCCCAAACTCAGACCATAATTCGCTGTCTCTAGTTGTCAAAACACGTCTCAACACCTACTTGGCAAAAACGTGGCACGCTGCGTTCAACGCTGCGTCATAGTGGTTTGTAGATGTACCAGGGGTCCCATGGAATGCCAGCTAAATAAACCCCACACCATTATGGAGCCTCCACCAGCCTGTGTATTTTGCTAGGTTTTTTTTTTTTGTTTGGCACTTTAGTGTATTATTTCAGTTAACAACCTGAAATAGCACATCATCCACAAAAGTTAGAGCTTGTGAACGTGAAACTGCAAAAGTGATTAGTGTACTATATAATAGAGCTATTTTAATCTGGCTTTGCTTCTGTTCACTACTTTAAATGCTAAATGTTTGGTTCTAGACGTTTAATAAAGACCTACATTGTTAAGAGAGAAGGGTTTCCAATGAAGGCATGCTCAGGGATGGACCTGATGTTGTTGTTGTGAAAGCCTCTGTAAAGGAAATATTAGACATATAGAAAAATGAACTGGTGAAAATAAAAGTGTGGTGTGATATGAGGATGAGTCGTGTACTTACAACTCCTTTAAAGTTCTCAAGGTCTTGATAGCAACAGGGAACTCCTCCAGACTGTTGTAGTTCAAATCCCTTTTAATTAATACAAGGCATAGATTTGTATCACAGGAAAGTAAAAAAAAAACACTTAACGCTTAATATTCACATTAATTAATAAAACAATAGCACTTCATATTTTGATTTGATTCTTTTGATGAATATAATTTGGTCACATTTACTACTATTTTCAGGATCTTCAACCAAAGCTGGGTAAAAAAAATGTTTTTCCAACCTTCAGCTGTCTAGTTTATCTGACCACTGTAGCCTCAGATTCCTATTTTTGGCTGACAGGATTACAGTCTGATCTGCTCTTCGGCTGTTGCAGCCCATTTGAGAGACATTTCAGCTCACCATGTTTGTAAAGAGTGGTTACTTGAGTCACTACAGACTCTATCAGACTGAACCAGTCTGGCCATTCTCCTCGGGCCTCTCTCATCAACACGGTGGAGTTCCCATAAACAACACGGTGTCGTTATCAGAATTTCTGCTGACTGGATGTTTATCGTTTTTCGCACCATGTATCTGTGTAAACTCTAGAGACTGTTGTGTGTGAAAATCCCAGGAGATCAGCAGATTCTGAAATACTCAAACCAGCCCTGGTACTGACAGCAAATTAAATATGACACCGCAACCCACATCATGAAGACATTCATGTACTGATAAAAATACATACAACAGAATAAAATAGGGCTATTTAACCGGATACTGGCTGAATGATTATATTAACATACTTGCCTTTTTTTAGTCCCAAAACATCTGTATTAAGTATAATTTACATTCAACGTGCAAAACATTTTCTGCTCTTACACCACCCTTCTTTTTCCTAATGTGCACACGGTCCCGGGTTTTGCAAGTAAAATATTCCCCGAGAGGGCAACTAAAGACTTTCCCTATTGAGCTAAAACCCCTTATCATCTTTATCAGAGTAGACGAAAGTAGGATGGTAAGAGGAAGGCCGGGACGGATGGAGAATAGAAAGGGAAATGCAACGGCACTTTTGCTGAATGTTAATGAGAGGTCAACTCACAGAGTCTCCAAGCTCTGTAGCCCATCAAAGCTGTGTTTTCCCAGGGACAGCACTCTGTTGTTATTGAGATGCCTGCAGTGAGACAGCAAAGAGAACAGTCAGATACACCCACCCTTCTCTGCATAGTGAGCTGAAAGCTGATCGGAGCAAAAAAAAAGAAGTAGTAAAAGACAAAAAAAGCAACAAAGACCTTTTTTTCCATTCATTGATGTCCATTCATTGTGTCACTCTGGAATTAAAAATCGACACATCCTCTGAACTTAATTCAATTTAGCAAGACTGTAAACCACATGACGACCCAACGGAGGGTTGAATGTTGTATATTACGAGGGTGAGTCAAAAATGATCCACACTCCAGTTATACTAAAACTTCTGTTAGCGCACTGTTGTATTAACGTTTTCTGTACTAGGCTGCTGTCTCCCTAGTTAAAATAATAATAATATAAAAATAATATTTGTCTTTTCTAAAGGTTTCTGAATTTCTACAGCCAGAGTGTGCATAATTTTTGGCTCACCTTCATATAAACAGCTTTATTAATGGGCAGTCTTCTCCAACTGAATTCTCACCAGCACAGTAATTAAGGAATAAAATCTTCCCCTTGGAATGATAAGGTTGTATCTGCGTTCTGAGTGGTTTTGAGAAATCAAGCTTCAAAGTTTTTGCTTTCCAAATAGTAAAGCTTATATATGGTGTCTGTCATACATAAAAATGACACAAACCCTAAATGTATTCTTCAATATCAAAATCATATCCTTGTTTTCGGTTTGGAATTATAAGATTTTAT
Source organism: Duopalatinus emarginatus (assembly GCA_028565595.1). NCBI lineage: Eukaryota > Metazoa > Chordata > Actinopteri > Siluriformes > Pimelodidae > Duopalatinus > Duopalatinus emarginatus. The sequence continues at coordinate 1,526,514 of JAOVVF010000014.1, forward strand.
TTGATAAAAACATAAAAAGAACATTGGTCTTGTATCCGAGTGTCTAGACATATATAAATTATACATTTAACGCTTTCTTTGTCATTTTTTTCACACCAGATTACGGTTAGAGGAACACTCATGTGAGTTTGGGGTTTAGTCATTCACACCAGATCTCAGTGTTATCGAACTCATCTGGGATGGCATGCAACAGAAATCCTCCACCTCAGAATACAACTTGTGGAGCGTTCTGAAGGAAGTCTGGTGCTCATTACCTAATAAATATTTCCACAAGTTTGTGGAGTTCATGCTCAATGGAGGACTAAGTATTAGATAAGTGTACCAGTTTTTCTAGCACTTGAGCTTATTCGCCCTAATTATTTCAAAACTAGGCTATTGAATTTGCTAATTTTTCACTAAATATATATAATGAAAATATATTAAACAATGCAACATTTCAGTTTCTATTAACTATGAAAAATGTACATTTAATATCTATAATACATTATGTTGGCAGACTCTGAGTCCTCGATCTGCATGGACTTAATATCACACCTCTGGGCTGGTGATGCTGAGCTTGGGGAGGACTCCTGATTTGGGTAAAAAATTATATTTACTGTATTTTTTTCTTCAGACTGAAATTGTCCACACAGTCCATACTGAGTGTTATTATATTATATCTAAATCGAGAGTGGAACTCCAAACCGGCAATCATTTATTTTAACTTGCATTTATTTTAACTATGACACTGTTGTTATGGTTACACTGTGTCTTTATTTATCTGATTGGTCCACTTGGGTGCATTCGAAGTGCTGATTGGTTCACAGACAAAACCTTATAAAACCAAGGTTTCTTTGGAGATAAAGACTCTGGATAAAGACTCTAAAATGCATAAAACCTTAAAAATACACCTCACATTATGGTAATAAGTTCATAATTTCAGGGGAATTATGTCTTGTGGAATGATGTCCTGTTTTCACATATTTTATAGCAGCTATAAAAATTCCTTCATCACCACTATTTCTTTTCTGTCACACTAGTTAGGGTTAGGAAACCGGTCTTGTGACTGAAAGGTCCCGGGTTTAATCCCGGTACAGGGCAAGATACGTCTAAGTTGCCCTCGAGCAAGGCACCTAACTTCCCAAACTTCTTCCTGTGCACCATGGTTTGTAACTGCCCCCCACTCCAGGCAAGTGTGTTCACTGCCCCCTGGTGTTCACTGGTGTGTGTGTTTTTACTGCATGGACAAGTTAAATTCAGAGGTCACATCCCTCTGTGTGCAAGGACAATAGACAAATAGTTCACTTTCACTTCACTTTAATAAGACAAAGAAAATGACAGCTTATCATGTGACCAATAAAACTACTGACCATTACAACATACTGGTACTGGAGACTCCTTCTGTAAATGTTACAGAAAATGTTCTAAATAATGATTGGGTGTTTTTAGCACAATTTTTAATCTGTTTATGAGAACAGCCAAGATCCGATCCCTAAAAATCAGCTGTTACTATGGAAACGATTATATGTTAGGAGGAGTGCATTAACATAAACCTAGGATTTAAGTCGACACTATTGTCAGAACTGCTTATAGAAAATAATTATAAAAATGAGTACATAATTCCATTTAAGGGGGATGAAGTAACCAAATGGTTTAATGAAGTGTTCATTTTTAACTGGTAGACTTTAACTGGTGAACTTGGACTCAGTAGGTCATGGGTATATTTCTCTACTACATAAAGTAAAGAAACAAGAATTTAGGAAGCACTTACAGAACCACCAGGTTTGACAGATTAGCAAACGCTCGGTCTGGGATGTGGGTGATCTTGTTGAGAGCGAAGGTCATCGCCTGCAGGGACGAGAGGGTACGCAGGGCATCGACAGGTACCTCTGTCAGAGCATTATCATCCAGCCACAAGTGGCGCAAAGAGGACAGACCGTCAAAACAGTCCTGCGGGACTCTTGAGATGTGGTTTGCGTCTAACCGTCTGGTGTGAAAGATAAAAAATAATAAATTTGACATGTTGACTGTGAACATCTCAGGTTTATAGATGAACTGTTTCAAATAAAGACAGTGGGTTTGTTTGTGTTTGTTACTGGGGTTACTGGGGTATGATGGGCCTGGGGGCAGCCATGGCTAGAGGATAGAGAACTTGCCTTGGTCAATCACTTCACTTTCACTTTACTTTATTGATATAGTGGATAATAAACACACACTTTATTTAGCATTTCTTATTTTTAGGATGTATATGTTTCATGATAGTAATTACTTCAGTTGAAATGAATAAATTAACTTTCTACATGTCAGTGCAGACGTTAGCATTGGTGCCTCTCAGTGCCAAGATCTCCAGGTCTATCCTGACCTCGTGCTACTGTCTGTGTGGTGTTTCTCTGTCTGCTCTCCTAACTGATTTCTTTTAGGCACACAAATGTAAAATGAACATTACTACCAGAGGCCAGAGACAGTATTTAAAGTCTGTCAAGGTCATTATATCTGGGGGCAGCTGTGGCCTAGTGGTTAGGGAACCGCTCTCATGACCGGAAGGTCACGGGTTCGATCCCCACCCAGGGCAAGACAAGACTGAGGTTCCCTTGAGCAAGGCACCTAACTCCCCTAACAGCTCCCCGGGCGCCGTGGTTTGGGGCTGCCCCCCGCTCTGGGCAAGTGTGTTCACTGCCCCCTAGTGTTCACTGGTGTGTGTGTGTTTCACTGCACAGATGGGTTAAATGCGGAGGTCACATTCCTTCTGTGTGCAAAACACAGTAAGGCAAAATAGTTCACTTTCATTCATTTCATTCATTCATTAATAATAAGCTGTGCATGATCAGAATTCTGGTGAAGGTCAACTGAGCGGTGTGCTCTGATTTGGAGATGGTGGCAGCCATGTTTATTGGCCGCTGTGTATTCTGGGAAGTGAAGTCCTGACTGAATTTATGAGTTACCATGACAGCAGAATAGACTTCAAATCCACCATGACTGACCAGATTACTGAAGATGAATGAACGGACGAAGCTTTTTAAGTGTCCACTGAAGTGAAGAAATATTGTTTTCTTTTCCATCACATGGATGACCAGGTGCACGCATCTCCTCATAGCAGTGGGCCCTTTTAACTGGATAATGCTCTCTGATACACTAATGATTGTTACCTAGTTTTAGGAACATGACAGAAGATAAGTTTTTGACTCAACCGCCATATTCCCAAGGTCTCAAACCAAATAAGCATATGTGGATTATATTGGTTAATACATGAAACTGAACCTCACAAATGACTGAAATGAAAGAAACTGCCTCTAACATTTTGGTGCCAGATACCACAGCACAATTTCAGGGGCCTTGTGGAGTCTATGATTTGATGGGTCAGGGCTGTATTGGTGGCAAAATGGGGGGACCGTTTCAATATTAAATTTGTTGTAATGTTGTGAATAATGAGTGTAAAGTCTGGTGTAAATTCAGTAGATTAGTGTTTGGTCATATTAACCTTTAAACGCTGTGTGTATTTAAATGTTGGACAGGTTTTTGTTGGTACTGGTCTTCCTTCCTGGGACAAATTTTGGTAGGTACTAACACATATATATATATATATATATATATATATATATATATATAGGTGTATCCTATAAGCATTCAGGGTTCTCTGGTCAGATGACATAGAATGTTTGTCCATGATGTTCACCTCTATATTTGCAGGTAAAAAAGAGTGGGTCTTTTGATATTAAGAACACCATACCAATTGTGAAGCATGGGAGTGGCAGCATCATGTTATTAAGGGGTTTCGTTGCAAAAGGGAACTGATTACTGTACTGCACTTCAGACAATATGCCGTATCATAAAAGGAGCATCATCTAGCAATAACACAGCAACACTTCAAGATATTAGACAACCTTGGTTGCAACTGAGGTTTCTAGCTAGATACAATCAACCTAAGAGCAACTTGAAGCGTATTAGGTTTGGTTGAGGACATGGATACAGTGAGCTATACAGCATATCATGTATATATAGGTGTATCCTATGAGCATTCATTATAATACTGGTACGTCATCAGCCTTCTCCTGAGCTTGTTCCAGGCATAAAATGAGTACAACAGAAGGACATAGTAAGGCAGTAAATAGTAATAGTACCCTATTTAATTTTAACTGATTGCATAATATCCACTGTTTAATTAGCTGAAACGAGATACAGCTCCACTCTATGACTGTTGCTCACCCCACTTACCTCATTTCGACCACTACGAAAACAAAAGGCAAAGAAAGGATGCAGTTTTTCTCTTCCCTGACAACTATTACCAAAGATACCCAAAGAGACAACATACATGAACAATGACCACCTTGTTCCCTTTAGCCAGGCTGAGTGCAGTACAGAACATTGCTTATGGATTAATGCGATCTCGGGCTGACAGTTCGCATTTGAGTTGTATTGGAGAGCAATGACGCAGATGAGAAAGAGATAAAGAGAGCAGATGGGTTCTAGCACAAATGCATTGAAAGATAATCTTCATTCAGCCTCCCGTACTACCCTTTCTCCGTCTGATCAAAGTTGAGGCCTCATGAGGACTGAATTCATTTGGAGAAGTCTAAGGGCCCGCTCTTTTGTGTCACTTTCTCTTTAGTTCCCGTCCCCCCACCTTCTGTTTCATATGATAATTAACGGAGCCTTGGCACTCTGGGGGTCAATCTGTAACCAAAACAAGAAGCGGAGAGAAAGGAGAGAGTGTGTCTGAAAGACATTAAACCATATGTGTGCTTCTACGTACTCACAAGGAAAGAAGGTTCTGCAGGCTCTTAAAGGCCTCTCGGGGGACCTCCTGAAGCTGGTTGTTTTGAAGCATTCTGTGTGGGAATGTGTAAAAAAAAGAGAAAGGTAGAGAGAGAGAGAGAGAGAGAGAGAGAGAGAGAGAGAGAGAGAGAGAAAGCGCATCAGGGTCCAGAGAATGTTCAGCAAAAAGAACAGTAACAGGAAACCATGTAAAGGAAGCCAACAATTAAGGTAATAGTGAAAGATAACAAAGTTGGGTTCATGATATTGTCATTGGTTACTGTTCACATTGCTACATACTGTATAACAACACATCAAATTTCTAATATACTATAGAAAACATAATGGACTTTGTACCAGTCCACACTACTGTACTGTATAGGGGCAGCCGTGGCCTAGTGGTAATAAATGTTGGAGATATGTAGAGTTCTGTATTCCTGTTGCTGAACGGCTACAATCTATCTATCTATCTATCTATCTATCTATCTATCTATCTATCTATCTATCTATCCATCCATCCATCCATCCATCC
>JAOVVF010000014.1:1531876-1544090 GCA_028565595.1 Duopalatinus emarginatus
CTTTATGTTTGAAGCCTGAAATGTGGCAAAAGGTTGAAAAGTTCAAGGGGGCCGAATACTTTTGCAAGGCACTGTATCTGTCTATCTAGCGATCTACGATCTATCTACGATCTATCTACGATCAGTCGTAACAATGGCACAGCAAGAGGGATTCCTGCTGAGCTAAAAGTAGGTTTAGCTATCTATTAATACAGAATTTGGGAAATCCAGAGTTTCAGAAACTGGAGTGAGTCTAGATCAGTTACTATGGCAATGTACATTCTAAAAAGTCTATGCAAAATACATAGGCTGGTGGTGGCTCTATAATGGTATGGGGTTTGTTTAGCTGGCATTCGTTTTATTGTCCAAAAAAAGGCCTAAGAGCTCCTAGTCTAACTTTAGAATCAACCTGGCAAGCCAACAGTCTGACACACACATTTGCAGGCAAACCTGCGAACAGTACACAGTAGGGTTAACTCACAGAGTTTTGAGATTGACAAGGCCATCGAATGCTCCCTTAGGAATATTCGTCAGATCATTCCCTGCAAGTCGTCTGTGAAAAGAGCAAAAGCAAAACAATCTTGATCAGACAACAATTTACAACTATTAACAACAAGATATACAGTGAACATCAGTCTGTATAACTAGACGTCTTATTAATAACTAGATGTCTTAATGGCTTATTTAGTAATCAGAATTTCTAAAAAGATTTTTAAATGTAACAATCCTGTTCATGTTACTGCATCAAAAATTTCCAAATTTATATACTTCCTTTCACATACACAGGTCTGAGATGTCCAATCAGAAAAGGCTGTGTGTAGGTGCAGGTTTTCATTTCAACCAAGCAGAAACCACATTTGACAGTATATTGAAAACCAAGACCAGATAATTAAACAGGTGGAATCGGTTGCTTGGTTGGAATGAAAGCCTGCACCCACACCGGACCCTTCTTATTACAAATGAATGTCATCACACATTCCTATTAGTGAATCAGTTGGTGAAAATGACCACTGTGCTTGTGCATACAAAGGCATTTGACCTCCACATGTAATCCATTTCATGCAATGACACTAGTGAAGACACACTAGGGGGCAGTAAACAGTCACTGACCACAGTTCTCACTGAGCAGTTGGTGGTTAGGTGCCTTGTTCAAGGACACTTAAGTCATGCTTTGTCATAATTGTTGGACCTTAAACTGGAGACAAGGCTGACCAGGAGCCCATGGCTGCCCATCAACTTAGAGTGTCTACTTTTTTTCAAATTAATTGTTGAAACAATTGACAGGTTAACTGTCTATTTAAAAGGTCTGTACATCCACTGTTATAAGAGTCCTACATCAACTTGGCCGGAAAGCCTGTTGTACAAGGAAGAAGCCACTATTCCAAGATTGGCATCCATCCAGGAATCCAGATTGTAGTTTGAAAGCGATCAGCAGGCTTTTGTATAAGGGTTCTCTGGTCATATGACATTGAATGTTTCTCCATAATGTTCATCTCTATATATGTAGGTAAAAAAAAAAGAGTGTGTCTTTTAATATTAAGAACCCAATCCCTCTTGAGAAGCATGGGGGTGGCAGCATCATGTTATTAAGGTCTTATTAAGCTGCAAAAAGGAACCGATTACTGCACTTCAGGTAATATGGCGTATCATAAAGGAAGGATTATCCCAAAGTAACACAAGATATTAGACAATGAGTTAAAACCTGAGGTTTCTAGCAGGAGGACAATAAACCTAAATAAACCTCCAACAAAATGGCTTAAAGACTGAAAATCTGTCACCACTGTGAAATGAGATCATACGAAAAAAGTAGATACACTAACTAACATATGGCTTATGTGTATGTAAATGTCCTCAACTCTAACTCTGAGCCAGTGTTATGACTCTATACTGTACGTTTTGGCACCTTTGGGTTTTTTTTTGTTAAAGGCTGCAAGTATGTCCCAACTATTGTCAGTGCTTCAGCTATGCCATGCTATAGCTCAGCACCTACAAGATCCCAGAATCTATAGGGGCCACATAAGATCGCTGCCCCATGACTCCTTTTTACACATGTTCCCATGGCCAGCCTATGGACTTTTCTTGTTTTAGTTAATTGCTGTGTTTAGTTTAGCAATGCTTCAGTTCCTGTATTTAAGCTCTCAGGTTCCATTGTTACAGCCATCCTGCCTGTTCACTCAGCTACATTCCCAAGTAAAGTACTTTGAGTGTTTGGACCATAGCCTAGCCTTGACCTTGTCTCTAGCCTATTCCTTGAAAAGTCTGACATAGATTGTTGATGGTTGAATCTTGAATGACTTGACCTTGTCTTTGGAACCGTGCTATTGGACTTATCTGCTTGATTTATTAAAGACTTGAATCCAGCACACCTGCCTTAGTGAATCAATGGGTATACCATACAACTATGAATTTTACAGAGGCACGGTGGTTTAATGGTTAGCGTTGTCGCCTTCGATGCCCGGCCCGGACTGTTCTGTTGGAGTTTCCATGTTATCTGTGTGGGTTTTCACCAGGTATTCAGGTTTCCTCCAACAGTCCAAAGCCATGCATGTTAGGTTGATCAGTCGCTCTAAATTGTCCGTAGGTCTGAGTGTGTTCAATCAGTTTATCAACTCTTATAGAGCACCATGAGTACAGCAGAGAAACAATATAGTTGCATTTTGTTCTGCTTCCATTAAGTGTACGTGTTTCTTGATTTTCTTGATTGAAAGCGATTATGTTCTGGCATGGAAGCGACTCGAAAAGTACGATCTAAGCAATGAACAATAAATGTATTGATTTTTGATCTTCTAATTAGTAGGTAAATACGTCAAAAACAGAAATCTGCCTCTCATTCTTGTGAACTAAATTGAAAAAAACAACTAAAACATATCACATATTAATTCAAATTTAGGGTGTTTTAAAGTCATGGCAAAACAGAAGACATGGAGTTATAAAACCCTGACTGCATTTTTAATAAGTTTAACAACTGCAACATAGCTAATATCACTCATTTGACACTAGTCAGAGACAGATTTCTACATGCTGGTATCCTGTTTCACCTCTTCAAATCAACTTCGCCCTTGCCAGGCCTGCTTCGGTGTTAAATTCCGCAATGTCTCAAGAAACACGACAAGAAGGAGGCCAAGGGTCTGTGTGTACCCTGTATACCGAAGGTTCGGCATTCTAACAGGATGGTGCTATTTGTTGCAGAGAGATGTTGTATCTTGCCCATTGCAGGGGCATCTGCAGGGGGAGGCATGATAATGAATGAGGGCATCCGTCCAGGCAGATCGGACTAACAGATTAAAAACACCGCTTCTCTGTATGTTTTGGGACTTCCGAGAAATTGGTCAACTGGTACGCAGTGGTGGGCAGTTTGCCCTGGACAAACACAAGAGTGGAGACAGTACACCTGAGCAAACACTCATGGGAGAATTTGTTCTTAATAAATCATGGCTACCTGTTCATTCTAGCTGTCGGTTTAAGGGTCAGACGGGAGGTTGGGAGAGGGCACAGTGAGGACAGAGGAAGGCGGCTGCAAAGCGGTGAACTCGGTAAAACAGTTTGTGCACTCCGACCTCGGCTGTTCTCTGCTTGCCTTCAGCAAACAGATTTGGCAGCACTGAATGTACAGTATATCAGAAGACAGGCACAATCAACTCTAAATTAAAGAAAACAGCACTAAATAAAATATTGTGACTTAATAAAACAGAGACTGAAAAAATGCTGCAGAAGTTCCTTGTGCACATTCTAACGTTCTCAATAAAATTCACTTTATTTACTTTATTTAGATGCATGACAAATTAAAATGGACAATTATTATGTCATGTGAGACATTTTAAGCCATTTGCAGCCATGGTGTGAGTTTATTTGTCCCCATAGCAAGAAGAGTCAGTTCAGATCAATACAAAGCTCTTCTGACAGATCACCTTTACCCTATGATGAAACATTTCTGTCCTGATGGGAGTGGTATCTTTCATTTTGACATAAGTTTGAATACACTAAAGTGACAGAAAAACTGGTACACCAGTCTCAATAGCTGGTAGGTCCCACACAGGGCATGGACTGCATGAGCTTGTGGAAATATTCTATAGGCAATAAACACCATACTTCCTGCGTAACGGTCTACAATTCCGTTGTATTCTGAGGTGTAGGATTTCTTTGTTCCACACTGTGTCGCATCCCAGATGTGTTGAGATCTGGTGACTTAGGTGCGAATGGCAAAATCCCAAACCGAGATGACTGTTCCTCTAACCATAACGTGGCGTCTCTACACGTGCATTGTCCTGTCCCATCAGAATAAATGCAGGTCATCAGAAAGAAGACACACACACTGCTTTCAGCTAAGATTCAGCTAAGCTAAGTTTGTAGATGTACCAGGGGTCCCACGGAATTCCAGCTAAAAAGACCCCGTACCATTATACAGTCTGTTACAGTCTTCGGCGAATGCTGTGGCCTTTAATGTCACCAAATCTCACCCAAATAAAACACCAGAGGGAGATTTTAGACCAACAGATTTCTCTAGCTTTGTCTTCATCAAAGCTACAATTCTATGGTTAAGACTTGGCACTGCTGGATAACCAAATTACAACACATCCTTATGCACCAGACAACCTGATCTTATAGCCACCTTCCTGTCTCTGCATGCCAGCCATGATATCTATCATACTCCACATTTATACTTTTGAACAGTAAGTTAAGATTCTGTTTAGTTTTATTTTAACACCAGCAACATCACAGTCTTGGAAATTCTGTCTGCCAAGAGTGTTTTACGACATTAAGCCACAATTGGACCCCTGATCCTTAATAAATAAGATTAAAGCAGGAGTCTTGGGCAGAACTTAAACCTCTTTTCAGAATCGACCACTAGCCTCAAAAGCACCACCATATTGTACAGTGACAAGGTGCTTTGTCTTGTATTCAGTCCCTGGATTTTTTATCTCCTGACTGTGCAGGTGTAACAAAGACTCAGGACGTTCCCTTCCCTGCCAAATTCTAACACACATGGACACTTCCAGGTCACGTCCGGTTTCACCACTATATACAAACAGCACAAGGATATTCATGCATTAAAAAAAACAATTCTTTTGTATTGTGTGAAGTCTGAATCTTATTATTATATTTGCATGACCTTTGCTCTGTTTCTTGGATGTGTCTCTTGGATTACCCTTTTGCCCTGAGTACTCTGATCGCCAGTGTTTTGACCTGTGCTTGATTTACCGACATTGATATTTGGATTGCAATAGCAACTTTTGCAAATCGGTCCTCATTCTGCATATGGAGTTTCCATTGTTATGACATTATGCTCATTAACTAATGACTCTGATATATTTACCTGCTTTGAAAACATTTCTTAGGGCCCCAACATATAGATAAATACTATTATAACTTTGTAAAGATAAAAAACATTAAAGTACATTTTATTTGCAGTAGATAGTTCCTATAACTACTTTATAGTGGATACAAAAAGTTTATACACCCCCCCCCCCCCCCCCCTAGCTTTTTATATCCACTGTATATGTCTTTTTATCCAATACCTGCTAATAAAAAGGTAAAGCCAACAGGATCAAATAAATGAAACTGTTACTGTTTAAAAAATGTTTTGTTGTTGTTGTTGTTTTGGTGTTATACTCACAGTTCCTCCAGGAAGTGAAGCTTGGTGAAAGCATTTCTGGGCAGCTGACTAATGTTGTTCATACTCAGATCACTATGGACAGATAAAGAAATTTACTGTCAAGTGAAAATGAATGAAGTGCATGTTTATTCACAGCATATTATTAAAATATCAGTATTAAAAGAATAAAAAAATCTACCTCTCATTTTGAAATAACGAATAAAAAGGATTGATTTTTGCATTTTTGCAAGTTGCATACATTTGGAATTAGTCCATTAGTTTGGATCTATAATAACATATTACATTATTAAAATACATTGCAAATAAATAAAACAGGAATGTTTTGGTTTTATAAGAATAACCCCACATTTATCTCCTACATAATCTTAGGAATAAATAGTTCAAAGTTACATTGTCATCACCTATGTGGGACCACATCAACTGACCTGATAGCTTGCACAAAAACAATTATTTATCATGGCCCTTAAGGTCAGCTCAGCACAAAGACTATAAAAACTTCCTAAAACAACTCGACAACAGTTATAATGTAGCAGGTACAAAAAGATTTCCAAGGCTGTTGATCAAAACTGTATGACTAGGAAGAAGGGACCTGGTCAGAGAGACCACAAGAAATCAATATCAATAATAATAAAAAAAAAAAAAAACACTTGAAGAATCCTTCCAACAAACTGACAGTGTTTTGTCTTCAGATGATATGGGCTCCCATGTGAGAGACCTGGGTTCGATTCCCAGTCTGGGCAATCAGCCTGTGCTACACCAATAACAGTCCTTGGGCAAGACTCCTAACACTACCTTGTCCCACCTGTAATGCAATTAACCTTGTAAATCGCTCTGGATAAGTGAATCTGCTAAATGCCGTAAATGTAATGTAAATCAACATCAACATCAACACCCAAACTGTGAAGCGTGGTGGTGGAAGCATAATACTGTGGACATGCTTCTTATCTGCAGCACTGCTTGTGTGGATGGGGACCCAATGTGGATGACCAAAATAGACCATGAAGTGGATTGCTAGAAGTGGATTGCTAGAAGTGACAGGATAGAAAACCAGTGATACCACACAGGGCCAGACATGGCTGAGCTACCTAACTGCCCCATCTGCTGTGGTTTGGGGCAACCTAACCCCGAACACAGACAAGACCAAGGAGATAATAGTGGACATTAGAAAGGAGAGGAGACCTCATCAGCCACTGTTTATCGGGACCATGAGGTAGAAAGGGTCAGCAGCTTTAAGTACCTGGGGGTCCACATCAGTGATGACCTCACCTAGACACTGAACACCACAAAGGTGCTTAAGAGGGCTCAGCTTCCTGAGGAGGCTGAGGAAATTTGGCATGTCTCTCAAAATCAGCAACTCGGCAACTTCTACAGCTGCATTATCGGTGTGGTATGGCAGTGCTACTGTAAAGGACCACAAACGCCTGCAGAGAGTGGTAAAGACTGCTACAAAAATCATCAGTATTGCACAACCCTCTCTGCAGAGCATCTACCATCGAGGAGTCCACAGGAGAGCGGCCTCCATCATCAAAGATCCCACCCATCCCCAACATGGACTATTCACACTTCTACCTTCAGGTTGGAGGTACAGAAGTCTGAAATGCCGGACTACCAGAGTAAAGAACTCTTTCTTTCCCACAGCTATCAGACTCAAACAGCTGAGCTGACGATTTCCCTCATAAACACTTGCACATGAACAATTGCACCACTATACTTGACTGTTTACCTGCACTTCCACTTTACTTTAGTAACTCTTAAATCCAAATGAAACTGTATGGCACAACCTGAGGTTTTCTGTGTACCAATGAAAACCAGATAACTTCTCCCAGATTGAACAGTTCTACAAGTAGTAGTGTGGGAAGATCTCCAAATCCAGGTGTTATAACCATGTGGATGGCGACCCCAAAATATTGCTAGTTGTTGTTGCTGCTAAAGCTACCTCTACCAAGTACCAAGACTCTAGATCAGACATGGGCAAACTACGGCCCACAGGCCATATACGGCCCGTTGGGCTTTTTAATCCGGCCCGCCGAACTTGTCCAAGTTATATTATTAAATTATATTTTATTATAATTAAACCTCCTTCATTTTTTTCATCAAGTTTTTTGCTGGCATTCAAATTAGCAAAGGCTAGTAAGCCTTTTTCCGATTTTTTAAAATAATGCATGTTTGAGACAGCAGGTCTCTTGTGTCCCGAGGGCAAATGCAAGTTTTAAAAAATCAGTTTATCATGCACAGAAGATGCTGACGTTGTTTGGCTCAACCTATGTAGCTATGTGAACAGGTATTCAGCATCATGAACATCAGCAAAGCCGTCACAGATCCAAGTTAACTAACCAACACAACAAAACTAACTCCAGACTTTAATGCACTTGCAAAAAAGATCAACTGAGGAGTTTCCCTACTGTGTTATTAAATTGATACATTTGGAAAACAATTTTTACAATGAACCCTGCACAGTGATGTTTTTGGTTCCTGTTAAAGGCCAAATCTTTTTATGTAATGGTTATTACATTTCATTTATATTGGTTCACATAAACACACCATCCTTCTATTCTGGCCCTTTGGAAACCATTGTGGCCTGCGAGTCAAAAAGTTTGCCCACCCCTGCTTTGCTGTGTTTGGATCAAGGAAAACCCATGTCTTATATGAATCATGAAGTGTATAGAACCTGCATACAGAGTGTGTATACATTTTCTATCCACTGTATCTAATTAGGGCTACAAGACAGGCAGGTCTTTTCTGTTTGACAAAAACGACACAGCATCAACATTTATTGCATGTTTGTAAAGGCAATACAGTTTAGATGCTCCGGATAAGGGAATCTTCACAGGAGTGGACAAATAAACCCAAAGTGCCATGTAAGGAAATCTCCAATAAACGCAGCACACTGAGACGCCTTCTAGGAAACTGGATTGACTCTAATCAACAATGCAGCAGCTGCATAATTAGGTTTAATGCGGGGCTGGAAGAAAGTTAGGCAAGCAACAAGAGGCAATTTCATAGCTCCTCAATGTCTTTCCCAAGGGTCTAAAGTATCCAGGCAGCAGGGGGCAGGGAGAGTGAAATAAATTACAGGGCAGCTGACTCACATAGGGCAGGGATACCTTTTCAAAGAAGCTGATGGTCACTCTCGTCCCTTGTCTCTCACTCTTAGGTCTGCTGCGGAGGACTGTCTCGTCCCTAAATGCATAGCACAAAAGGAGGCCTTTTTGCCAGGTGGCTCACTGTGTCTAGGTGAAGTTGTAGGATACCTATCAATCTTATCAGATGGATAAAATTGTTGGTACCATGCAGCCTCGTAATTCTATCAGGCTCATTCCTTTGGACCCATCATGAATAGCCTACTGGTTTGTGGAGTCACAGTGTCTGCAAGGTACACAAAGCGGGAGAAGAACAGATAGCGGCTTTGTTTGTTTACCGTGGCCGCTCCAATTAAATGCATAGCCAAAGGAACTCCTTGCCCTAGAGGAGGGAAGAGGTGAGGCAGCGTGCCTTCCATCGGGCTTCCGGGAAAACTGTGAGACGTTGATCCGTCAAAACCAAAACTACATCTGACGTTTGTTGCATTAAATGATCAATAGCAAAATAATCTTAGCAGTATTTAATTACACAGCGTGAATAATCAGGCTTGGTAAAGAATAATCAAAGAAAGAGGGGTGAATCAGGTTTCCCAGCCTGCACCTGCTGCGGTTCAGTTTGCTGCCACAATGAACATCTGGCACCATCCTTTAATTGGACCTCCGTTTCTGTGAAAAAGGGGAAGGACTGGTCATACAGCCTCTTAGGAAAACAGGCTGTAAATTTCCTCCAGAAATTGGCTGTTGAGTTCTCAGCACTGGAGCTTTCATATAGTACTGCTCAGGTATTCCTCAGTTATTTAAAGCTGTTATAAGAAGAGCAGGATTTCTAATCTCAGAGAATTACTGCTGGCCTCTCAGGCTAGGCAGGGCAATTCTTTAACCATATCAATTGTTAAATATAAATAGTGCTATTTAAAATCCTATCCTATATTGGAATATTGTAAAATCTTGTCTGTATATGTGCACAATATGGCCAAATATATCTGGGCACATAAACATCCCATCTGTGGAATATGTCCATTCCATGGGTTTACTGTTACAACAACCTTCACTCTTCTGGGAAGGCTTTCCACTAGATTTGAGTGTGACCGTTTGGATTTGTTACCATTCAGCTTCAAAAAGCACTGGTGAGACCAAATACTGATCGAGTGATCAGGTCTGGGGTTCAATCTGTGTTCCAGTTCATCCTGAAGGTCTTCACTGGGGTTGAGGTCAGGACTCTGAAGGTTCTACTCCAACCATCACAAACTATGTTTTTAAGGAGCTCGCTTTGGGCACCAGAGCAATGTCATACTGGTAACAGGTTAGTACTCCTAACAGCTTGGGGAAGAACCACATGTGGGTGTGATGGTGTATTGCTTATTATTGTTAATAGATGAGATTTCAAAAACAAAGGTGCATTCAAGTAATAAATACCCTATCCACTCTCTCCTTTTGACAAATTGGTAAATTTAGTTTTAGGGTTAAGTTAAATATTGTTTATGACATGGAGACTTTTTTTTTTTTTGAAAATGTATAAAACCTCTTTCATACTTGTTTCTGAGGCCATATGAATTGTTACAAAGATTACACAGATTTACTCACTGAAGCAGCCTAAATGGTATACAAATCTTATAGACCTAAAGAAGAGCCTACACACCTTCAAACACAAGATCACATTTACGGCTTTTGGCAGACGCTCTTATCCAGAGAGACTTACATTCATCTCATTTATACAACTGAGCAGTTGCGGGTTAAGGGCCTTGCTCAAGGGCCCAACATTGGGAGCTTGGTGGTGGAAGTTGAACTCATGACATTCCAGTGTCCAACGTCTTAACCACTGAGCTACCACAGCCCCTACATCCGTACAGATCATTAATATAATGATCTGTATTAATATAAAGGTAATATAATGATTATAATATGAAGGTAAAAGGCTATAGAGGTTAACTATTATGAAGTGTCACAGTGATCAGTTTTATTTTGTTTTATATTGTATTGTTATTATAATTTGTATTTATATTGTTCTTTTAACAGCGGAAACAGTCACAAAGCAACCTACAGAAATTGTCCATCATTTGGATTTACACTGATGTCTGAGATAAAACTGGTATAGACGAACCTATGCGAAATACATAGGATGGTGGTGGCTCCATAATGGTATGGGGTTTGTTTAGCTGCCATGCCACAGAACCCCTGGTACATCTACAAAAGTCTCTGATAACTGAATGCCATGTGTGTCTCCTTCATGTCCTGCATTCATGCTGATGGCTTTGACCTCTCCCAACAGCACAATGCACCACTACATACATCTAGAGACACCAAATTATGGTTAGGAACACTCATCAGATTTGGGGGGTTTTGCTATTCCCACCTAAATCACCAGATTTCAATGTTATGGAACACATCTGGGATGCCATGTAATGAGCTGTGGATGCAGCAGAATAATCCCACAAGCTTGTGGAATCCATGCCCCTATGGGTGACCTACCACGTATTAGACTGGTGTACCAGTTCTTCTGGTACTTCAGTATGGATCCCTAATAAGCAGGACAGAGGCAACTTGAGAAAGAATCCTTGAGTTGACACCAGATTTTATGTCACATTGATGGCTACTGGTCTACTGATGTCAAAGACGCTTCCTAAGGAGCATGGGTCCTTCCAAGTCAGGTCCTTTCACACATAATAAAACAGTTCACAGAGTGTGCATGACTAAAAATGTCCCACTTCAATTCTGTGCTACAGTTTAAAGTATGTGTGCATAGCTTTGTGGGTGTCCTAATGCTGAGGAACGCCTTTGAAGACCTTGAAAATACTATGAATGAAGGACACGGCTGGCTGTTGGTCACTTCGAAGCATCCTTGACAATGGCAGAATTCAATGCTGATTTGATGATGCAGCATGACAGGAATGCAGATAGACATACAGGTAACTTGAAGGGGGTAAAATACTCACAATTGTACTTCATTAGTATACATGTGTTATCCTGGTGGTATTTATACTTTGCTTAAGTATTATTGAAAGTGAATACGTTTACTGTTGCTTAA
Organism: Duopalatinus emarginatus; assembly: GCA_028565595.1. Taxonomy (NCBI): domain Eukaryota; kingdom Metazoa; phylum Chordata; class Actinopteri; order Siluriformes; family Pimelodidae; genus Duopalatinus; species Duopalatinus emarginatus. The sequence continues at coordinate 1,543,575 of JAOVVF010000014.1, forward strand.
TTACATTTCCAAAATTACCAAATTTTCTCCTTGATTTAGACCTTCAAAGTACATTACAAATCTCTCATCCAGCCAATAATTGTACACAAAGCATCTAATCCACTTCATCAAGGCAGAATCTCTTATATGTACTACTCAATGGAGTTAGCACTATAGCGGTCCATGTGTTTGATGGATGAGCCACTCAGTATAATATTTCAGTATGGTAGAGTAAGCAAAGACTTGGAGATTAATGATGGAAACACCTACGAAGTATCTGTCGGTGTTGATGTGACTGTTGCACAATAAAGATGTTCAAATGGCAAACCTGAATCAGTCTGGAGAACTGTGTCTGAAGGTGCTGATGCTATAATATTATCACAATAGTGGTACTGAAATTAATCTGTTCATTCATTCTTCATGATATAAACACCTACACACACTTAGAAATAACTGATACAAACACCTACACACACTTAGAGATGACTGATACAAACACCTACACACACTTAGAGATGAATGATATAAACACCTACA
>JAOVVF010000014.1:1564351-1576196 GCA_028565595.1 Duopalatinus emarginatus
GTACTGACCCAAAGTGGTTAAGGACTTTAAATATCCTACAGAACCACAGTCCCCCATTCTGTTGTATCTGCACAATTGCTCAATATGCCATTGTTTCCAGTTAAATATAAAGTATAAAATTAGCTCAGGCCAGGTTAAATCTATGTTCTCCTTACAGGGGGAGACTAGTACTGTCTATGGGATGTGTATTTGTGCTGACCTAAAGTGATTACCCTTTTCCAAATTTGCCATGTTTTTTAATCCATCATATCACTATGATTGGTCCTCTATCGCCCCCTTGCGGACGTAGAGTTTTTCACCTCCACAGAACATATGAATGCACGTTGGGTTTGTACAGAATGTGTTTATGAAGCGTTGGTATCTGCACCCCACATAACCTTCTTTCTGTTTACACAATTATGATATATAGAACCATGTGTTGTTAAGAAATAGCAGCATGCATTTTTTTGTTGCTGCATACAAGGTCAGTCCAGACTACAAAAACACAAGTGGACACCTGAACAGATCCCTGAATTCATCCCTACTGAACATCTAACCCAACATCAGTACCTCAAGTACTGGTACCATCAGTACATCAATACCTCACGTACGAGGTTTTAATTTATGCCCATTGGTATTATTGTGTTTTTGTGTTTCCCCCCATTTTAGCCAAAAGGTGGCCCAATTTACCTGACTTCACACTATTACTACGGCTAACTATGAGTAATAGGGGTTAATCTAGTGTACTACGACTATTAATAATAACCACCACCACTAATAATAATAATAATAATAATAATAATAATAATAATAATAATAATAACTAGGTTATATGCTTTTTTAATTACATTTTAAAAAATAACTTTTATATAATAAAAAATATACTACTCCCTCCCCACAACAGACTTACATTATAGTCTCACAGTTGTTTTTTTTTGTTGCTGTAATACCTTATTGCATTTATGTTTACTTGTTAATATCTGTCTTTCTGTCTGTTTACACCTGTAGCACTGCATTTTATTTACTTCACCCTATGCTGAAGATGACATTACCATCCTACCCAATATAAACCTACTGTGCATAATCTCACTGTATTCTTGATTTTATATTATTTTGTATTTTCTAGTGCCATTGTTTAACTTACTAAGTTTCTAGTGAACCACTGACTTTTCAACAACCTGTCTATAAGCTCAAACAAATACATTATTTATAATAAAAGTTAACAAGGTTTAATTTACCATCTGTCTTTAAATATTAGGTTATGTTAAATTATAATGAATAGTCTACTATATACTAGTCTACTAATACTATAATAATAATAATAATAATAATAATAATAATAATAATAATAATAATAATAATAATAATATAGTTTTAGTGAACCATTATCTAGGCTATTCCCCCAAGCTCAAACAAATACACATAAAGAGTTTTACAATAAAAGTTAACAAGGTTTATTTTATCATCTATTTCTTGAAATAATTGTTTAGGTTATTAAAAAAGAATAGGAATACAACTTTTTAGTGCCAGAAGAAGTATTTACATCAGGATTGTGGCACATTTTATATACAATCAGGCTTTTGATCTACCCAGAGGAGGTTACAGGTTGATTCAGGATTCAGTGTCCAGTGTTCATGACCTTCTCAGAGTCGGGAGTCGGAATCGGTTCATCCCTGGCTGAGGATTTCCGACAGCTCTTTGATGTACTCGATGGTGTATTTGAGAGTCTGGATCTTGGTCAGGGGTTGTCCTCGGCGGCTGTAGACCGGAGGAAGGTAATCCCGGAGCTGATGCAGAGCTTCTGCTAGACTCCTCATGCGCATCTTCTCCCTCTCGCTGGCCTTCATGCGCCTCTTGGTCGACATTTTGGGTCGGGACGTCTTGGTCTGCGCGGATTTCCGTGCGTCGTAGGAATAATCCGAGAACAGTTCACCTGTAGTGCCAGGACAGGACGATGAAGATGATGAAGGCGACGACGATGATGATGAGGATGAAGAGGAGGAGCAGGTGGAGCAGGGTGAGGCAGAAGGTTCATGTGAAGAGCATCCGTGCCTGATGGAGCCGCTCTGCTCCCCGAAATGCCGGGGGTCCGTCCTCCAGTTCCACTGCGCCAGAAGCTTGGCGGTCAAGTGATCAACGTCTGCGCTGTCCATGTGCGTGTACGTGTGCGTGTACGTGTGGTACAATAGGGCTCAGGTGAGGTCAGGGTGTGCTTTTATACCAGGACACACACAAACACACACACACAAACACACACACACACACACACACACACACACACGGCTGGTTTACAAGCTCACAACTTTTGGCGAAGTTCAAAGAAAGCTGAAGTGTCAACAAGTGCGACGTCTTTTTCTCTTTCTCCAGAAGTTTGTCGCCCAGGTGTGAATGAGCGGCTAATGCGGCTGAGAAAAGAAAATAATTAGATTTCCCTTTTGTGAGAAGTGACTTTAAACCTCGGCATCACGTCTCGGGGAAACGCGATAGACAAACCAGACGTGAGGCTTTACTGAGACTGCGTGTGGGAACACGGGTCCGAACGTCCGAACACCAGGTGAATACTGAAATACACCTGAATACTGACCTCCAGATGGGGACATTAATAACACAGAGCTGTGGGAAACACTCCTCACAAGAGCCACAACATCACACTGTAACACCTCTAATAACTTATTTTATACTTAACTTTATTATTTCTGTGGTATTTCATCATCTCCATGTAATTGTGCGTTATACTGGAATTGTCCTAATAACACACTAACTACAGATCTGAAATAAATATGGGTAATAGGCCATATGATCAGGAATAAAATAAAATACTAAAATACCCTAAAATAACTTATTATTGTGTAATTATTTAATTTAATACTGCTTAAACTGTTTTTATTTTATTATTTATATAATTATCATTCATGAACAAAATTATACTAGACTACTAATACTGATAATACTGATCATAGTACTAGTACTTATAACAACAACAATAATAATAATAACACTACTAACTACTACTCATAAAAATAAATCATTATAATGCTATAGTACTATTACAAATAATAATACTGATAATAGTATTACTACTAATAATAATAATGGTACTGTTGCTATTCATAATGATAAAAATAATAATAATAATAATAATAATAATAGGAATAATAGGAAATTAGTGTTTGGTAGATTATTTTATTGTAATGATGTGTCTGGGCAATAAATCTTATACTGCTGGAAATCCTGTTAATTTCCTTTTTAAATAGTGCTACAATTGTAAGGAACATGTATTTGTGGGATGAGCAGCAGATCTGAGTATGTGAGTTGTGCCCATAGAAAATTTGCCAAATCTTTTCTGCCATTGCCAAACAGCTCATTTTGTCATTGACTTGATTGATGTTTGATGATTGAAGTTTGAAGAAATTAGACATATTGGCAATTTAACAATTTATTAATTTAATAAACAGTTAAATTGTAGAGTTAAAGTGTAGAAAATTTCCTTACTTTTGCTTTTTGTGCTATATACAGTATATATATATATGTCTGTACTATAACATGGCAATTTCCCACAGGATCACTAAAGTAATAATCTATCAATAATCAATAATCAATTATCTGTCTGTCTGTCACTACTACTGCTACTACTATTACAAATAATAACAATAAAAATAGGCTATATGTGATTTGAGTTTAATTTCTGTAAATAAATATACTACTCCTTTGCCACAGCAGACTTTTATTAGTCTCTTTTTCTTTTCTTTTTTATTTTATAATTTTTTGCTACTTTATTTCTGTCTTTACTTTCTGTTGGTTTACTACTGTAGCACTGCGATTTCCCTCACAATCCATCTACCTATACTACTACTACCACTAATAATAATAATAATAATAATAATAATAATAATAATAATAATAATAATAATAATTTACTCAGAGTAACTAAAGGCTACTACAGTAACACAGTAAATGCCAATGTATAAAATAAGACTCAGATTAAGTCCAACAACTGAAAATAAATCTGACCACCTAACATCTAGTGTGAGTGCTGCAGCTGTCCATGCTCCTTCTGTACAGACCTGTCAAAGCTTTCATGTCTGAAAAGGTGTCCAACATGTCACTACATGGGCCGAGGAAGACCAACACCGAGTGTGTAATAAAAGTGCACCATGTTTAACAGATCTGGGTGAGGAAAAGGAAGTGACACATTTGAGCTTTTCTTTAACGTCCTTATTAGTACTCGGCTGTTACTTCATGTCACAAAATCAACACGTGGCCTGGTGGCTCAGTGAGAAGATAACAAGATGCTAATCCAAATAAAACAGGTGGAGCCCTCAGGTTTGTCCTGTGATTTCCTTACTGAGTTTATATAGCACACACACACACACACACACACACACACACACAAAGGGAAATATGGAAATGGATAGTAGACAGTAAGAAAACTAGCTGAAGCTTTAAATTGTAACCCAAACTTTATTAATTATGCACATTTGTAAAATTTGTTACATTGTAAAAGAAAAGTACCAATAATCAATTATAAAATTACAGCCAGATTTAATATTAATATATCAATATGAATATTAATATACCAATATTAGTAGTGATTAAATGCATTATTTATTAAATTTAATTTTCAGCCTCTCTGCTAGTGGCAAAGGGCTACAAATGGAAGTATCAGACTCATCATCACTGTTCGTGCTGCATGTCCGTGTAACGGGGTTCCTTCCTGAAAAGCCCATGCTGTGTGTCTGTTTTGCAGGAGTTGTGGAATCCGACCCGTCATGTACGTCTTCAGGATTTGGACACGTCATGATGTGTGGGTCCTGTTTAATAAGTCGTGGTGCTGGGACACTTTTTTGTACTCCTCTTGGTTTCGGCTTGACGCTGGCCTTCAGTTTGCTTGGTTGTTGTTTGGCTGAGGGCTGATTCTCGGTGTCGCTGTCATCACCAGACGAACCTTGCTTTCTACAAACGCTCTTCTTACACACGCTTTCTGTATTAGTCTGCTCAGGACGGTCGGATGGTCTGTTGAAGTGTTTCGGTTTCACGAACCTGTACTTGGGTGGTGCCGAGGCAGACGATGAATCTTTGGGATGCTGTGATTTCGTGATGCTTTTCCCCTTTGGAGCTTCACTGTTAATGCTGCTAAGCTCTGGTTTCTGTAAGCGAAGTGGTACTTTAGGATTCTCAGACAGTGGCTTGTGAACCAAACCTAAAGTGTGTTTAACCTCAGATCCAACACTCTGTACTTTGGATTCCTTCTCTCCGTTTTTTTGAGAATTTGAGCACTTCATCCCGTTCTTCAAATGGACTCTTTCCAGCAGTGAACGCTCTACTTCATTACGAGTTGCTGCTCCTGCACAGTCCGACCCAACAGCAGGACACAGGACACGGCCTTCTGTTTCGGTTTCTGCGTCTGATTTGTTACCTGGTCTGGGATCAGCTTTACTGTGCTGAGACTGAGGAGATGGGGCAGCAGTGAAGGACAAAGCATCCCAGTCGATGCTACTCAAGTGAAGCTCATCAATTACTACAGATACTGAGAGGGAATTCTGGGCCTGGGATACCGTCCCTTCATGGCAGGGTGAAGCTAGAACTTCTGGTTGTTGTCTAGTTGGGGAAAGAGGTGTATCGGAGGCTGAGCGGATTTCTGTGGAACAGTGCACACGATCCGTCTGGAGGCTTTTCCCTGAGGATACGAGGGGATGGAGATGTGAAGAACCTTTCAGTGACATCTGAGCAAACAGATCAGACACGCCATCAGAAGTAACAACTGGCTTCTCTTTTTCTGCCTTCGGTTTCTTTTCTGTTGATCAAAAAAAGATAAGATATTTTTAATTTAAATATAATTTAATTTAGTCTTCAGAGTGTCCGACAAAACCTTTAAAAACAGGTTATTATGTAACCAGTTAACTTGGAGTAAACTAAATTATTTCCTTAAAAAAATCTCTAGATCTACAACTGAGACCATGTTAATATTGGCACCGTAAATTAACGTCAAAGCACAGTGAAATCTGAGTAGGTGAGCTTCATTCTTCTAAACATCACACCAGCCTCAGTAACAAATCTACACTTTGCTAAAAGCTAGTCAGTTACTTCAGCAAGACATTGTTAACAAACACGTAATGTAAAAGCATGCTTAAAAAAATTCATATCTATCAATATATATATATAAAAATTACACTGATTTCTTTTTCTCTTATATTTAATCATTTTATATATATATAATATAAAAAAATAAATATAATAATATATATAATATTAAAAGTAAGGAAATGCTTCTTGACAATAAATCTTATATTATTTGAAGGATGAGGGTTATGTGGGTTGTGGGGAGTATGAAAAATTTGACAAATCTTTTCTGCCATTTCCAAACAGTTTATTCTGTTATTGACTTGTTTGGTGTTTGGTAGACTGGATGATTTAAACAAGACATATTGGAAATTTAATTTAATTTATTCATTTAACAAACAGTTGGCTCTTGTATAGATTAGGGCTGCACCTAATGATGATTTATTGATGATTTTTATTTAAATTTTTTATATTAAAGGTTTTTTTTTTATTATTTTATTAATGTAACAACTAATTTTTAGATTACTCTAATGTGAGTGTGTTGACAAAGTGCTCTGGGAGGTTTCTGCACTTCAGGTGCTCGTGTGTAGCAGTTGTACAGTAGTGATCCGTCATCTCCACTTTGCAAAGCTGACAGAACTCCACATTGTTGCGTTTCTGTGTGAAATTCTACCACACTTTAGATGCACTCGGGCTGTTTTTTTTTTTTTAGCTGCAGCTTGCTCTCCGGATAAATCCACGCTTTCAGAAGCCGCGGTCGTCTTTAAAACGCATCGACACACATCATGCAAATCGATATAATCAGAGTAAATATTCTGTATTAATCCTCAACATGAACTCAAGCAACTTTCAACAAAAGAAAACAAACAAAACATTGACCGAGTTGTGAATCAGATCTGGCCTGAACGCCTGCACTAAACCAAACATTAGCATGTGGTCCTAATCTGCTGCTCCGCCTCCGCTCTGTGCGTCAACCAAATCTGAGGTGGCTGTAACTAGTTCAGCCACATGATTTATTTATGTCTGTCATAACATGGATGGAATTAAGTCTATCACCGTGTTAACGGCTACGTCTTATACTTTCATTGAGGAGACGTTATATCGCGATAATTATCGTTATCGCTTTATCACCCAGCTCTATACCATGTCCTATATATTTCTGCATTCTGCCATTTTGTCTATACATACATACCTATTGCACAGTTAAAATTATGTTGTTGACAAGATGAAACGACAATGTAAACAAATAGAACATTTATTTAAAACAATATTTTTCGGTTCCTCACTGTATCAAATCTATTTACACCATAAATAGGATTGTGATCAAATTTTTTAACTTAAATGACCAGTATGAGGTTCACTGAGCTGTCTGGATTTTTCTTAAATAAAAAAATCTATTAATAAACAAATAATTAAAAATATATTAATACAAAAGTAAACACAGACTTCAGTCTACCACAGTGTATTAAACCTTTAACTGAAAATAAAACACAGACTTTAAAGTCATAATGCGCTAGGCCGCTAGCACGGCATCTGGCTAACTAGCTAGCTGTACGGTGGCCTAGACGGCCTTCTTCTGCCTCTCAGATTAATCAAGTGATCTATCCATTTAAAACAATGAGCTTATCTGCAGAGTGTTTGTGAAGCCCAGATCTAGGATATCTTATCTTAAATGTAAAGCTGTTGGTGGGTGTGAATGATCCAGCTGATAGCGGGAGGGAAAAAACAACATTTATGTGTTTGGGGGATGTGGAGTGTGTGACTCGGTGTTAAATCAGTGATGGAGGACTATGTTACTGCCCCGTCTCAGATTTTGAACGTTTAGTCCACTTCTGTCATGGCAGCTGTTTAAAAAAATTTGCCCCAGATGTGTGTGCTACCCCCCCCCCCTTTTTTATTTTCTTAATTTTTTTTTTTTACGTGTTAACTTTAACATATATGTTATATTGTAATTATTTTTTTCTGTAATGGCTATAGGCTGTAAACTGTAATGATTTCATCAGTAAAAGGTAAAACCTACTTTTGGCGATATTTACCTGACATGAAATCACCTGAATAGAGAGAAAAAAAACGAGGGGGGGGGGGGTGTCCACAGGCCAGTGGAAGTGGGCTAAATGGACCAGGACTCCTGTGCAACACCCCGTGTTAATCAAAGCGTTTGAGTGCAGAACGACTGCTGGGATCTGACTGCCTACGTGTGAGGGCTTAGTGAGTTAAACACCAGCGGGTGTCACAGTCACAGCTCCAGGCTTTGATCTGCCACTTCACAGGAGGCAAAAACACCATTTACTTAACCACCCAAGAAATTCTCAGGGTCACCGCTGACCAGCCTCACAGCAACTGACAAGGTCACTAATGTATTAACTGGTTTAAATTACTCAACAATTTCATGCTCGAAATACCCTATCCTCCAAAACTATTGGCCCCCTTATACCTGGGGGAACTGCACCAAATATGTCGTGTAAAATAAAGATTATGTACAATAATGTGACTTTTCCTGTTATAAAAAAGAACATATTATTTATGTATCTGTTTATCTTTTACTAACATTAGAAATGATAAAAATTATTAAACCACTCAGAAACAATATTTAACATGTCTGAATTGTATAAACCATCATCAGAACTGCAATTTACACCATGAGCTGGTCAGATGAAACCAAAATCAGTGTTTCTGTTTTATCATGGAGGTTAGGATTGGCTAAAGTTAAGTTGAAACAAAATAAACAAATAACTGAATAGAAAGAAAAAAGAAAATAATTAATAATTATTAATAAATAATTAATAATAATAATAATTAATTATTTTGCTGAATTAATAAAACAATATAAAATAAAAATAAAAGCCCCTGATATACCACTGTTAACTATGTTTGTTGGATCAGTAAAGCTTTGTGGCTGGTGGCTCGGGGACTCGTGTGAAGACGGATGGTGTCATGATCTCTACCGTGTACCGGGACATTTCAGCCCAGACTCTCCTCGACTCAGACAGGAGGTTTCAGACCTGACCGCTAACTCAGCTTTTCCCAAATTGACACAGAAATGATTACAGAAAGACAAACTCAGCGTTTTGTGATGATCAGATAAGTGAAAAACCTGTGGGTTTGTGTGAATGTAAGAAGGACGTAAAGAAGAAAGCTTGAACTGTTCAGCATGAAGACCTCTTTACATGTGTGTCCAGTTTCATCAGACATCATATGGAGACTTGGTGTACTTAAAAAATTCCAGTACTTAAAAAAACACTGTGGTCATGTGATGTCCTCGTTAGATTAGATTTGAATAATCACACATCGCACATATGCACAAACCTGGGTCACTTTCATGAAGGGAGACAATAATCCGGGGTCCTGTAGTCATAAGTACTGAATACTGTACAGACAGTAAGTGTGTGTGTGTGTGTGTGTGTGTGTGTGTGTGTGTGTGTGTGTGTGCAGTTTGTGCTGCTGTCTCGAGAGCAGCTGATACAGTGACGTGTGGACTCTGTTACAGAAGGACAAACAGGGACATACTTTTTAATTTGTTGTCCTTGGCCTCTGCTGTTTCCTTGTTGAAGAGCTGGACAATGTCTGGGAAAGCCAGAGTAAACAGAGCTTCCTCCTCGACGCTCCGCACCACATCCGAGTCCTCCTCAGGACCATCCTCAGGAAAGACATAATGATCTGAATGGACGTAAAACAGAAGATCGAAAGGTTCCACAATACTTTTTATATTAGAGATTGAATTAAAGCACTGGGTACAGAGTCATGGTCTCAGGTCTTATTATTTATTTATTAATTACTATTTAATTTACATTATCCTCCATTTTAAACGTGTTATACGGATCGGGTGTGTGTAAGGACATAAGGAGTGGAAGTTCACAGTTTCCACAGGAAGCGACTTTAGCACATCAGGATGTTACATTTGTTCCATCACCTGTGACCCACAAATCACACCAGCAATCTCCCTCACGTCTGCTTTCACAACAAGACACTAACAAGAGCAACAGTGGCTCCTGTCACACGTCCAGAGCCGGAGACTCGCAGCTCTGTCCCACAATATTTATTTATATATTTATATTTGAAAATCTAAACATCAAATAGATTTTAAAGAGCTGGTAGTTATTCATTAGCTGGACAGTAAGTGCTAGTGTAACACCTCGCGTTACAGAGTTTCAGGATTCACCCATAAATATTTATAATTAAGATTTAACAGGCGGAGGATCTCACCTGGTTTACGCCACATGACTTCAAAGCAGGAGATACCGTTCCTCACACGCCGCTTGTGTATCCTGTATAAGCAAATGTCATCCAAATTACTGAGCAGGTGAAAAAACCTACCTGTATTTTGACTTGCATAATTTTATCATAATTACACAATTTTTCATGCTTGAGTTTTTGGGATTACAGGGTGGTAAAAACAACAAGCTAGCCAGCTAACTTTAGTGTGAACTCATTTCATCTTTTTATCTCTTCTACAGCAGAGTGGGTACAGTCATGGATTCTGGGGACAGCCGAGGCTTGTGGAACCTGACTAAAGAAGCAGACTTTTGACCGGAAGGCCGCCAGTTCGATCTACTGTGAATAGAGGCTTCTGCCTGCTCTGGGGGTGTACAAGTGTGGTCTCTGCCCTCTGGTGTGTTCGCTTCACGCGTGTGTGTGTTTCACTGCACGGATACGGAAACATAATTCCTGTTTGTGAAAGCGCAGCGGTCAATGAGTGGTTCAATTACTTTATTACTAATTATTGTTATATATATATTATTAAATATATTCTAATATTATACAATATAATTATAATATATTATTATTATTACATTTACTAATTATTGTTGAGCAGCCATGTTGATTTAGGATGGGAAACATTCCCAACTTTCCAAGAAGAAATTCCAAGATAAATTTTCCAAGAAATCCGAGAAAAAAATCCAAGATTGTTTTCTGAGTTAATAAAATAAGCCCTGAATTCAGAGGTGGCCTGGAAATTCCCAGTTACAAGATGTTTATCTTGACAGAATTCCACTTCCACCCTAACCTGAGAGCCAGCATGATGACATGTTTTTGACTTTTGAAGGTCATTCCGGATCAGTACATCCGCCGAATTCTAATAAATGGTTAAATCTGACGTGCGGTACAAACCGAACGGGTCGTATCTGTGCCGTCGTCTGAGTCCCCTGACTCCTGTTCATAAGCTCAGTGTAGGTCATCAGCACAAGCACCTTCTCACTGGTGTAATGTTTGGGCCACTCCATCTTGTCCAGGGCAAAATTCTACCAGGAACAACAGCGAATAAATGGAAGTACATAAAAATCACAGGTGTTACAATATGTATCAGAATGACCAAATCAACCAGAATAGTCAGGACAGGAGAGGACAGGACAGGAGAGGACAGGACAGGAGAGGACAGGACAGGAGAGGACAGGAGAGGAGAGGACAGGACAGGAGAGGACAGGACAGGAGAGGACAGGACAGGACACAGACATGCAGTCTAGACTCTAGACGTTATTATGGTGCAGGTGGAATCCAGAGAGACCTGCATGAGGAGTAGGTTGGGTTTCCGTCTTTTAAAGCTATTTACAGCTTTGTCTTTGGGGACCAGATATTCACTGATGATCTGAAAGATGAGAAAAGTTACACAAATGACCTTCAATTCACGATAAATGATTTATATTGTGGAGAGTGTTACTGGTAGTCACCTCTGTGAAAGGGAACATGTCACAGGCCAGAGTTTTCCTGTCAGCAGTCAGAAAACAAACAAACACACAAACAAACAAACATGGAACAAATCATCGAGTAAATCATTTATATATATAGTATAAAGGCTCTCTCTCTCTCT
>JAOVVF010000014.1:1584887-1596446 GCA_028565595.1 Duopalatinus emarginatus
TTGTTTCGTTTCACTATGTACTGTACAACACTGTATATGGTTGAAATGACAATAAAAACTACTTGACTTGACTTGACAATGCTAAATGGCAAAGTCTGGTGTGAACTACTTGCGATTCCTCTGGTGGCCACAAGGTGACACCAGTCAGACACCAAAGAAACACCGTACGTGCACATTTTTGGTGCTGACAATGAGATATATTTTCCCCCTCAGGTGCCTAAGAACCATCTGGCATAACATTTATATGGATGACTGTGCCAGGTCTGTAGCCAAAGAATCTGATGCCATACAGCTGGTAAAAGATCTCACTGCTTTGTGCAGTAAAGGTGAGTTTCAGCTTACTCAGTGGGTCAGCAATAGTAGGGGTGTTCCTGCATCCATTCCTGTGAAACACAGAGCAAAGGGAATTTAGTCATACTATCTGGACAAAAGAGCACTGGGGCTGCAGAACCCTGTTGAAAGAGCACTGGGACTGCAGTGGTGCGTGGACTCTTTCCGATCAATTTGACAATTTCTGATCAATTTGAGTCATATGGCCACATACCCGCAGAGGCATATTGTCTGTCATGAGTTCTATCTTTGATCCTCTTGCCTTCTTTGCTCCCCTCATTCTTCCAGCCAAGCAGTTTCTACAGGAACTCTGCCATAGGGGCTTTGGATGGGATGAGCCTTAGCCACAGCCTGTGTCTGACTGGTGGATGGAATGGCCCAGCAGCCTGGAGAAGATCAAGAGCTTCAGTGTGCCATGCTGTCTGAAACCCCAGGACTATGGAATGATGAGATGTGCCAAACTGCATCACTTTGCTGATGTCAGTGAGACTGGCTATGGCTCTGTCAGCTAGATAAGACAAGTGAATAAGCAGGACGTGGTGCACATCAATTTTGTCCTTGGAAAATTCGGAGTCCTTCCACTAAAGGCCATCACAGTTCCGAGACTGGAGCTGGCAGCTGCAGTGCTGTTGGTGAAGGTGGACAGAATGCTGAGGAGACAATTTCACCTTGACTTAAAAGTTGGACTGAAAGCCAAACAGTGTTAAAATACATGATTTAGCTAATGATTCAGCAAAAGTTAAGACCTATGTTGCAAATAGGGTCTCACTGATCCTGTCCCAATGGAGATATATGAGCAGCCAAGACAGTCCTGCTGATGACTGTTCAAGAGGATTAAGTGCAAAAAAGTTCATGGAACATGGAGATAGAGCTGGATTCATGCCCCTAAATTCCTTTGGAAATCTGAGGAAAGTTGACCACTTAGGGAAGCATTGGGCTCTGTGTTTCATATCATTCTAAAACACAGAGCCCAATGCTTTTAAAAAAAAATCTGCTGTGTTTGCTGCAGTAGTGAAGCCTGAAACACCATCAGACCTGCTTATTTGGTACTTCTCTGATTGGATGAGACTAGTAAAGGCAGTGACCTGGTACCTCAGACTGAAAGACTGAAAGTTTAACATAGCTGATCTGAAGGAGAGACCTGAGTGGGTAGGTTTGGGTGACATTAGCATTAGAGTCTTGTCAAGCTAATCTGCCATCAAAAGTTCGGTTAGTGCAGATGCTTAAAACTTATCAAGATGTGTTTTCAAAACATCACTTAGACTGTGGGGAAGCCAAAGGCTTTGTACACCACATTCGGTTGACAGATGCTATTTTGACTTAAAACACATCCCAGGGACCAAAAACATTGTCGCAGATGCACTTAGTCAACATCCATTTGCTTGTACTGTGGGTAAGAGCATGATCACAAAGCCACACAATGTCTTTTAAAAGAAGCTAAAGGGACTAAACGAGAAGGAATACAGGATGTTTTCAGATAGAGCTCAGGGTCTCCAGTTGGTAAAAGGTGCTGTTGGGGTTTTTTTTGGAAGTGGGCTTGATGTAAATATAGCCCACAGCTCATGTGATGTTAACACCCATGTTGAAATTCACACTGAATGGGAGGCAGCAACAGAGTCTTAAGCAGTCCAGTTTCTCCAGTCTTTTTACTCAGGTGGCACTTTCAGGTTGAGACACACTCACATCACACTCCCTGGATGAAATGCAGCAATGTCAGGCACAATATCCAACCATATTGAAGGTTCTTCACTTTATAGTGCTGAAGAGGCATCTGAGTAGATGAGAAAAGAGCAAGCAGCTTATTCTACTACATAAATTGATGTTTCTATGAGCGTTTTTCTAATATTTCACCAACATGATTATGGCTATATGTACTACGAGTTAAAATGAATGTATTTTTTGTAAGTTTTGAAGACGTTTTTAGTGAGCAAAGCTGCACTCTGTTCCATGAGTTGTTGGTTTCTTCGGTGGTTGGCCAGCAAATTAGCTTTGTGGCCTTATTTATCAGATGTAATGAGTAGCACTAATAGTAGTCAAACCAGATTCTAATGAAATATATTTTGTCTACGAAATGGGTGTCATATGGCATGACAATACTGTAAATTTTGAACGGGCATTAATTTGGACATCTTATTGATGAAGAGGATGCTGCTTGACCAGAAAGTTACAATAACTTCTTAGGAGTAATTGGAATGAGTTCTGCTTTTTAAATGTTTAGTAAAAAAGCACTGAAAATGACTAAAGCACTGAATTTAAATGCTGAATGCAGAACATGCAAGGAGTAAGGAGAAAAACTAATATATAAAATGTATAAAAAATATATATAAATGTATAAAGAGCTATAATATTTACATCTTGTGAAAACACTAATATTAATGCCTGCAAATTTCCTTTAAAACCTTGATCTAGTTTGCTGTTACATGCATACATTCATTCATAGTGACTTTATCTTTTAACTGTTATGTGAAAACACTAAAATGTGTCTAAAAATATTTCTTAAAAAGTTTAAAAGCAAAGTTTAAAACACTATTTTCTACAATGCTATCATTTCTACTGTTTACAAAAAAAATGTACCACTGTTGTTTGTTGAAAAGGTGCCATAACCCAATCACACACCTTATATTTTTCAAATGTTTATGCCATTCAAGATAAATTTAATGTTGACACAAAAAACAAAAACAAAAAAAAAACAAAAAAAAACCTTTACCTCAACTCTTTTTGGTCAATGTTCAATAACCTTCAATAAATACACTTTTTTGCTCTGACACATTGCAGCATGGTGCAGTTCATCATATGGTGTGACAGCATGTCAGCTGGTGTGACATTCAATACAAAAAAGGCTTTATAACTTATAAATCATAACATCGTCAATAGAACACAAAGAAAATGGTATCAGCATGAATATCAAATGAGTCATGTGCAAGTTCATCATTCCTGTGCAGGATCTCATAATAATTTGCCAAGCTTTTCCTTAGTGATGATGTATGTATGCATATACACAGTAAGTCAATGTTTATCAGTAATCAAAAAATTCCCATTTTTTCATTTATTTGACAAAAAGCTTTGAACTCACTGATATGTTACTTTATTCTCAGGGAATTGTAAAATGATTCATTTACATATTCCCTAACTGGCAACATGTGGTGTGATTACCTGTTGTAGACATTATGTAAAACATTCTTCATGACAATTATGACTACTGTTAGTATCACTGGTGAAAACTCTCTATCGAGGTGCTCAATCTAATCGTAACATAGATATATTCTTATCATCTAGATTTTGTTATTTGAACTCAGCTAGTAGTTTTAGAAAGTTCTTCAGTCACTAAAACTTTTTTTCACACAAAGACACAGCTACTTTTCTGTGTGGATTCGCTCATGATTTTTAAGAACATTCTTCTGACTAAAACTCTTTCCACATTGACCACATGGATACGGCTTCACTCCTGTGTGTATTCGCTCATGCCTTCGGAGATCACATTGCCAACCAAAACTCTTCCCACATTGTCGACAGTAATACGGCTTCACTCCTGTGTGGAGTCGCTCATGCTTTTGGAGATAACTCTGCTGATTAAAACTCTTCCCACACTGTTGACAGTGATAAGGCTTCACTCCTGTGTGGATAAGCTCATGCTTTCGGAGATTACACTAATGACTAAAACTCTTCCCACACTGTCCACAGTGATATGGCTTCTCTCCTGTGTGGATACGTTCATGCTTTTGGAGATCACTCTGCCAACCAAAACTCTTCCCACACTGCCCACAGTGATACGGCTTCTCTCCTGTGTGGATGCGTTCATGCTTTCGGAGATTACACTGATGACTAAAACTTTTCCCACACTGTCCACAGTGATACGGCTTCTCACCAGTGTGGATACATTCATGCTTTTGGAGATCACTCTGCCAACCAAAACTCTTCCCACACTGTCCGCAGTGATACGGCTTCACTCCTGCATGGATATGTTCATGCTTTTGGAGAGTACGCTGCTGACTAAAACTCTTTCCACACTGTCCACAGTGATAGGGCTTCACTCCTGTGTGAATAATTTCATGCCGTTTAAGACTACTCTGCCAACGAAAACTTTTCCCACACTGTCCACATTGATACAGCTTCTCTCCTGTGTGAATGCGCTTATGTGATTGGAGATTACTCTGCTTACTAAAACTTTTCCCCACACTGTCCACAGCGATACGGCTTCACTCCTGTGTGGATGCGCTCATGTGTTTGGAGACTACCCTGCTGACTAAAACTCTTCCCACACTGTCCGCAGTGATACGGCTTCACTCCTGCATGGATATGTTCATGGTTTTGGAGACTACCCTGCTGACTAAAACTCTTCCCACACTGTCCACAGTGATACGGCTTTAATCCTGTGTGAATGCGCTCATGCCTTTGGAGATGACTCTTACAGTTGAAACTCTTCTCAGTCTGTGCAGTGGTACATCTGGAAAAAAATGAAGCATGATGCTTAAATAATTCTGGCTCCATATGGTTAAGACTGTTATTACAAACATCTTTCACATGTTGACCTTTTTTTTTATTAATTTAAGTCTGTTATAAGATTAGTTAGTACACTATTGCTATGCAGGAAAATAGAAAAGGGGAGCTGTGAAATTAACCTCCAGATTTAACCCACCCATGCAGTAAAATGCACAAATACACACTAGTGAACACTAGGGGGCAGTGAGCCCACATGCCCAGAGTGGTGGCCAGCCCCTTATCCACAGCGCCCACAGAGCACTTTACTCAAATCCTGTTAGTTGCAGAGTTCGAACCTAAGACCTGGGTTCGATTCCCGGTCTGGGCAGCCAGTGGGTCCTTGGGCAACACTCCTAACACTACATTGGCCTCCTGTAATACCAGTAACCTTGTAAGTCGCTCTGGATAAGAGCGTCTGCCAAATGCCATGAATGTGACCTCTGCATTTAACCCTTCCATGCATTGAAGCATGCGCACAATAGTGAACACTAGGGGGCAATGAACACACTTGCCCAAAGTGGGGGGCAGCCCCAAACCATGGCACCTGGGGAGCAGTTGGGGGAGTTAGCTTTCTTAGTGCCCATGAGTCATCTCTTCTCTCTGTGTCTTCTAAATAACTCTAATAAGACTCCAATTTCTTTCACGTCCATCTATAAAGTTAGGCAAGTATATATTCATTACTTATATACATTTATTAGTATACCTAATACACATTAATAAGATGTCATGATTATCTAATTATAAATAAGTTTTCAAAGTGTATAATAATAAAATAAAAATCAAACACATGAGTAAGCTTTACCTTTGATTCAGTATCAGTCTCCCAAAGAGTGCTGTGTGCATTGAAATTTCATTAAGACACTGATTTATAACTGTAAGCTAAGATTGATAGCTTCATCTGATAGTGATGAGTTCAGAAGACCATGTAAAGATAGGCACACACTTTCCTCCACACTGGTCTGTGTATGGGTCCTTGTAAACATAGCACAAAAAGTAAGGCAATATATGATTTGTAGATTATTTCTTTGTTGTAACAATGGTTCTTGGCAAATAAGTTTTACAGCGTTGGAAAGCCTGTTCATTTTCCTAGCAAATGGTGACACAATTGTAAGGAACATGCCACTTATTTGCAACTTATTCATTCAATTAACATTCATTAGGTGTAAACATGTAACACTTGCTTAACTTGTTAGATGGACGTGAAAGATTTTATTGTTATTAATTAGAATTATTATTTCTTATTAGAGTTATTCAGAAGACATAGAAAGAAGAGATTTATTCACATTGCACAGTTGTGGCCTTGTGCCTAGGGAACTGGTCTCATGACTGGAAGGCCCTGGGTTCGATTCTTGTACAGGTCAAGACATTACTCAAGGGCACATTTAAAAGAGAAATTAACAGGCTTTTCAATGGTATAAAACTGATTGCCAAGAAGCATTGTTACAACACAGAAATAATCTACCAAATAAAAAAATTCCTTACCATTTTTGCTATGTTTCCATAATTGCCAAATGATTTCCATCCCTAATCAGAAAATGAAACAGGAAAAATAGATTTGTATTCGTTTCATTCTATTCAATGCAAAAAGTTTTTTTAAAAATGAAAACGTTAGAAAACAATTAATTATATTTTAGAAAACAGGTTTAATTTTGCTTTTCTTTTCATCATTTAGCCTCAACATGTTTAACTGTGAAAGTAATAAATGCAGAAAGCTTGAACTTTCATTATACTAAGACACTGGATAAAACAGAAAGTAAAACTATGATAAACTGCATTTCTCTAGAATACACTTTAAACATATCAGTGCTTTATTACAGTAAGAGTACAGTTAAATCAAGTTACTCAGTTAAATCAAGCCCGAATGAAGCACCAAGTTCGCACCAAGTCTGTAGATCACCAGTCAAGTGGATGATGACACATAGGTCCACTCCAAAACACCCTCACATAGATTAATTAATTGTGTTCATTAGTCACATAAGACACAAATATCACAGTCTGTTTTTTCACTCAACACCACGTACCCCAACCCCCCCTTCCCCCCCATAACTCCGCCCTTGGCTGCTGCCCACATGGACACCTCCTTATTTCCGGTTGCCAGTTTTATGTTTCTGGTTGCGTTAGATTTGCTGTAGCACTAACAACATTTTTAGTAAGAAGAACATTTGCTGTGTTCCAGCATGAGCCCGAGCTCTTTGTGTGCCAGTCTCATGTGTGCCGTGCCACAACACCACCAAAAAATTTTAGCTGTTGTTGGAATATACGTGTTTTGAACACCAGCAGATACGTAAAAACTGTCTGTGTCCTGCGCCATATGCATTTCATTCCATGCCACAGAAGAAGGAAAGGACTAGCATTGCTTGCAGCGTTAAAACTTAAGTATCCTCCAAAAAGGATATCCACGATTTTAAGCCTGATATGCTTAACATGGAAAAACCTTAAGATGGTTTAACGCACTAAAACATGAACACAAATCATAAATTAGTCTTTATACATTGTTTATTATTTCCAGTGTTTGACAGCAATTGGAATGTACCTATGCTCATCCCTACTTTCAACACCACAGCTGCTGCAATGCTGCAGGACTTCCCCTAACCCTGCACTGTCTGATCCACTTTCCCTCAGCATTACCCACGCCTGAGCTTTACTTTGGCTGGCGCTCTGACTTGGTTCTAACTACTTCAGCTCTCTCCGAAAAAAAAAAAAAAAAACTGTATTTTTTTTTTATATAAATCCTTTCGGATTTTGTTATCCTTTAGCTAATTATATGCCTCTGTGCTTGGACGGTGTGTAAGCGTGGACGGGTGTGGCACTGTTAAAACACGGTCACCACAGCTTTTTAACATCTCCCTATTGTGCAACCACCTAGCATTTTTGGCCATGTTTGTTCAAAAGCAGTCACAAATAATCGCTAGTTCTGTCGTTCAGAATGTAAACACTGCAACCGCAAATCAAAAACCGGCTTCAAGCTATGAATCACGGGAAATCATGGATAAAGTTAAGGAAAATCATGGATAAATCCACCACTACTGCACCACTACTGGGGGTAAATATATTAGAAAAACTTGTTTTCTAATATAATAATCATTCATTTCCAATGTTTTCATTTTAAACAAAGCCAGACCTGTTTACCACTATGTGTGTAGTATCCGCGCACCACGTTTAAACGCGCGATTAGTTGAACCGCATTTAAACACCTAATGAATTGATTTAGATCGATTGATTTAGACATGCATGAAATAGTTTGTGGTGATGACTGATTACTGGAGTAAACTTTACATTTGATTTAGTATCGGTAGGAGTCTGTAGAGATTCTCCTAAAGAGCGCTGTGTGCGTTTAGATTTTTTATAAAAGGTGTAAAGAATCAGGACACTGGAATAAAAACACAGATTTATAACTCCATATTCTTCTACTAACTGTTCACACATCAGCTCAGATGGAGAAACTCAGTATAAGTCACCTTCAGTGCCGGAGCTCTGAAGACCATGTGGAGAAGTTTTTCATATTCACCGCTGTATCCAAGCGTGGACTGGGCTCCTGTAGAAACGTACTAGTAATCGGTGCGGACGGAAATGACATGTCCACCACGTGGGTGTGTTTGCGAGAGGAGTGTCGCGCGCTGCTACGCTTGAGTAAAAGTCCGGTCAGATCACTTCAGTTGTGTTAAAAAAAATCAGGAGCTCTTTATTGTAGAACTGATTGATATAAGGAAGTCTGTATTTGTGTTAAGGTAGTTATTATTATAATTATAATAAAAGTTATAATAACAATAATAATATATTATATGTTATAAAAGTATAATAATAATAATAATAATAATAATAACAAAAATAATAATGTTTAACTTAAATAAAAATAATTTGAATTAATAATAATAAAATATGTATAAGTACAGTTTTATAAGTGACCCATTAAAGGTGTAAAATGTCCTAAAGTAATATTACACATTCTGCTTTTGTTACATATGTATAAAGTAGCTGATCTGGAAGGAGCCTGAGCTTCATTTAGACTGAAACATCTAGACTAAAAACACAGCTTCTACCTGGATCCAGTCTGCTGAACTGCTGTGACACCACCCCATTATGTCAAAATCATGTCAGTGATTTTAATGACAATAAAGCAGAGTCAGAGTCGGGTAAACCCCAACAAATATTACCACTACAACAAACACACATGACAATACAGTTAATATTCCGTCTATTAAACAGACAACATACAGCTAGACTGTATTAAATAAATAAATGATTACCTACACAAATTACTTAACTGTTAAATTCAACGAAGTGAGCAATGTTGATCTGTAATGTCAGCTACCATTAATGAAATTAAAAACAATAAAATTGACAGCCAGACAGACAGACACAGATACTTCACTGATCCTGAGGTAAATTTATATTTAAACAGCTGAGTGTAGCTCCATCCATTCTCTCCACAGGCTTCTGGCCTGTATGACTTTGCTGGTGGATATGGAAGTTATTCTAGTCATTAACCAAGCTTCTCTCTCTTGTGTGGATGTGCTGGTGCCGTTGGAGAGAACTTAAACAACTAAAACTCTTCCCACACTGTCCACAATGATACGGCTTCACTCCTGTATGGATGCGCTTATGCTCTTGGAGATTACGCTTATGAGTAAAACTTTTTTTTCACACTCTCCACAGAGGTATGGCTTTTCCCCCTTGTGGATGCGCTCATGCTGTTAGAGAGAACTCTTACAAGTAAAACTCCTCCCACACTGTACACAGTAATGCAGCTTTTCTCCTGTGTGGATGCGCTCATGCTTCTGAAGATGAAACACGAACACAAATCATAAATTAGTCTTTATACATTGTTTATTATTTCCAGTGTTTGACAGCAATTGGAATGTACCTATGCTCATCCCTACTTTCAACAACACAGCTGCCAATTGGCTGAAGGACTTCCCCTAACCCTGCACTGTCTGATCTACTCCACTTTCCCTCAGCATTACCCACGCCTGAGCTTTACTTCGGCTGGCGCTCGGTTCTAACTTCAACTGTGTTTTTTATATAAATCCTTTCGGATTTTGTTACCCTTTCTGTAATTATATGCCTCTGTGCTTAGACGGTGTGTAAGCATAGACGGGTGTGGCACTGTTAAAACACGGTCACAAATAAAAAGCAGTCACAAATAATCGCTAGTTCTGTCGTTCAGAATGTAAACACTGAAACCGGAAATCAAAAATCATGCTTTTGAAGATGACTCTTCCTGGTAAAACTCTTCCCACACTGTCTACAGTGATACGGCTTCATTCCTGTGTGGATGCACTGGTGCACTCTGAGATTACTCTGTTGAGTAAAACTTTTCCCACACTTTCCACAGCGATATGGTTTCAGTCCTGTGTGGATGTGCTCATGCTGTTGGAAAGAACTTTTACAATTAAACCTTTTCCCACAATGTCCACAGTGATATGGTTTCTCTCCTGTGCTGATGCGCTCATGCACTTTGAGATTACTCTGTTGAGTAAAACTTTTCCCACACTGTCCACAGCGATATGGTTTCAGTCCTGTGTGGATGTGCTCATGCTGTTGGAGAGAACTTTTACAATTAAAACTTTTCCCACACTGTCCACAGTGATATGGTTTCTCTCCTGTGTGGATGCGCTCGTGCACTTTGAGATGACTCGGACAAGTAAAACTCTTCCCAAACTGTACACAATAATGCAGCTTGTCTCCTGTGTGGATGCGCTTATGCAGTTTAAGAGTATTCTGATGAGTAAAACTCCTTCCACACTGTGATACGGCTTTACTCCAGTTTGGATGTCCTGGTGCACTTTGAGATTACTCTGACTAATAAAACTCTCCAAACTGTCCACAGTGATGCGACTTTTTTGCTGTGTGGATGGGCTCATGCTTTTGGAGATCACCCTTACAAGTGAAACTCATCCCACATTGTCCACAGTGATGCGGCTTGTCTCCTGTGTGGATGTGCTCATGCTCATGATGAGTAAAACACTTCTCACAGTCTGAGCAGTGGTACATCTAAAAAATAAAATAATGAATAATGAATTTAATTAATTAAATAGATTTTTTTGAAATCTATAAATGCAGTCTGCATTTGACCCATCAGTGTAGTGAGACACACAAATACACACTAGTAAATACACACTAGGAGCAGCAAATCTGCAGCCCCCAGGAAGCAGGTACTGATTAGAAAATTCATGTTTGAATTTTCTTCCTTTTTTTTCCTACTGGATGCTGCTGCAACCCAGGCCGACCCAGTGTTAACAAAGTCCGTGCTGTAATGTGATTAGTGTGATTATGCGCTTCTTTTATTTTGAAATGTTACATATTTTATGCGTGCATGAAACAAAAATAACGAGAGATATTTCATAATGTAGTGGAGTAAAAAGTAAGTCCCTCATAATAAAAATACTCCAGTAAAGTACAGATACACACACACCAAAAAAATAAAAAAAACTACTTAATTACATTTATTTTGTCACTGTCCACCACTGATAACTTAACATAGACTGGACTGTCATAGATCACAGTGAGGAAAGTATAAATAAAAAAGAGCTTGGAATTAAGGTGATTATTTACTAAAAATTCAGGTGAAGCAGCATTATTATAGAAGCTTATAAATTAAACAAATAATATTAAGCAAATAATTACACTTCTGAATATTACAGACACTAATAAATATTGAAGACATTAATGGATTAGTGAATTAATACAGGAATGATGACAATCCTGCACCTAACAACTGGGTCACACAGAAACCAGCACATTCCCTAC
>JAOVVF010000014.1:1607727-1622915 GCA_028565595.1 Duopalatinus emarginatus
ACTGAGCATGTCTGAATAAAGTCTGGACCGTCATTCATGAAGCCTCTTCCAGTACATGAAGGAGGGTCTTTGCTCTGTAATGTTGACTGGAAATGAAGATCTCTGTTTCCTATATAGACACAGGAAAGGAAGAGAAGAATGTATTGATACTCAGGATCACTGTGAAGGAATCACATCGGACACTGAAACTAAACAGTGATTTGTGTTTCAGTCATTTGGAAAAGACTACAGTGTAGTCCATAAAATCTGTACCAAAAACTTTTTAAAAATTTACATTTACAGTATTTGGCAGACAGTCTTATCCAGAGCGACTTAACATTATTTCATTTATACAACTGAGCAGTTGAGGGTTAAGGGCCTTGCTCAAGGGCCCAACATTGGCAGCTTGGTGCTGGGATTTGAACTCCTAATCTTCGGAAAGTGAACTGTTTGCCTACTGTACTTGCACACAGATGAATGTGACCTCCAGACACACACACACACACACACACACACACACACACACACACACACACACACACACACACACACATCAGTGAACACTAGGGGGCAGTGTACACACTTACGGGGGGCAGCCCCAAACCACGGCACAAAATGAGCAGTTGGGAGAGTTATGTTCCTTGTGGGGATCAAACCTGCGACCTTCCAGTCACAAGACCAGTTCCCTAACCACTAGGACACGGCTGCCCCCAGTGGCAGTTGAACAATATATTAAATCCAACAGATAGTTGAAATCAGTTCAGGTTGTAGGTGCCAGAACGCCTGGTGCTAATCTCCTGAGATTTTCACACACAACAGTCTCTAGAGTTTACACAGAATGGTGCAGAAAACAAAAAACATCCAGTAAGCAGAAGTTCCTCAGGCAGAAACACCTTAATAAAGAGAAGAACTGAGCATCCTGGTGTGTGCTAGTAAGTACAGTAACCTAAATAACCAATCTTTACAACCGTGGTGAGCAGAAAAGCAGGACAGAACAGACATGTCTGGAGCCTTGAGGAGAACAAACTACAACAGCAGAAGCTCACATCAGGGTTTACGTCTCCTAACCAAGAAGAGGAATTTAATGCTGCAGTGGGCACAGAATCGGCCAAGTTGTATAGTATAAGACTGGAAAAGCAGAGCCGGGTCTGATAAAACTGTTTCAGCTGCAACAAGCAGGTATTAGGGTCATCTGGCACAAATCCATTGACCTGACCTGCATCCAATTC
Organism: Duopalatinus emarginatus; assembly: GCA_028565595.1. Lineage (NCBI taxonomy): Eukaryota > Metazoa > Chordata > Actinopteri > Siluriformes > Pimelodidae > Duopalatinus > Duopalatinus emarginatus. The sequence continues at coordinate 1,608,936 of JAOVVF010000014.1, forward strand.
AGCAGCTTTACATGATTAAAAAAAACCTCAAATTTTTCCTGATGAACAAGCCAGAGGTTAGACTGAGATGGTAAAACTCAGACATGACGAGGAACTAAGGCTCAAAAGGGAAACAATGCTTATTTGGCTGACACGGATGGTGTGATTATAAATAATCCCTTCCTACATAGAATAAAAGTGAAAGTGAAATAATACTGGATGTATTATCCCATGCGGACAGTATGTGCTATAACAACAACTATACAACCTGCAGTATGTTTATGTAACTCTGCATTGGCCTCCCTGGTGGCTGAGGCCATACCTGACCCCAGCTGGCACTATTATCACAGAATTAGATTAAATTAGATTAGATTAGATTAGATTAGATTGAACTGTGGTGGAGGTGTAATGTTGTGCGGAATCGCATATCAGGGCCTCTTCATACCAACCATGCAGTGTTTAAAGCCTACATGAATATTGTTGCCCACCACGTGTATTCCTTTTATGGCTCCAGCCTGATAACGCATCTCAAATTGGTTTCATGAACATGTTTGTGAGGTCTGAAGTGGATTTGAATCCAACAGAACGCATTTGAGATGTGGTGGAAACATCTGCACCAGTTATGTGATCATCTCAACATGGACCAGGAGCACAAAGGAAATATTTCAGACATCCTGTAAAATCCATATCATGATGAACTGAGGTTGTTCAGAGAGCCGGGAAAGCTGGGCTCCTCTTATTATTAGTAGAGTGTTCCTCATAAGGTGACTGGTAAATATACATGAAACTTTATAGTAGAAATGAATACTAGAAAACAGTGTTGAAGACTTCATATAGGAACGTGACATAGAGAAAGAGAACGGCGAGAAGCAGAGAAGGGAAACTAGCACGGCTTTTACCAGCTCGAGGGCTTTAAAATAGATGCCGAGCCGCATGTTACTAATCCATATAACACGACTATTTGGTACAGTTAGTCTGACAGAACCAACATTTCAACACACTGAATCTGAATAAAGATACCATATCATGATAGCATAGCACCAGGCATGTGCTGTTGAGTGGCTGTAAAGGAAATTAGCAAGATTAACACAGTTTTAAGCATCAGATGAATAAAAAAATGACAGATTAAGTTATTACAGATCCAGTGTAATAGAAAATGCATTTAGTTAGCCATTGTTGTATCATTAGCAATGAGAAAGATGGGAGAAAGTACTAGCAACACCATGCTAACTATGCCAATGCTGTGTGAAAAGCTTGCAACTAGCTAAACGGTTACACTGGTCCATGTACATAGAGAGGTTTCATTCTGGTGGTGGCACCAAAATAATGATGGGAATAGCAGAACCCAAACTCAGATGAGTGAATTTGTGTGTGGTGGTGCATTCACTCAAAGTTCAATTGTGATGTTAGTATATTTCTTTTAAACTAAAAATAAGTGAGTATGCTTTCAGTTTCCTTTTTATGTACTTATCTGTGATATATTACACACAATTATAAAGTATACTCGCCTTATACTGATAAGTTTTAAGTATATTGTTATATTTGTAAGTTATCTCTACTTAATTACTTTTGATCGAGATACTCTTAAGAAAAGTATAATCAAGAAGTATGAGCCAAGTACACAAGTTTAAGTATACTTAGCTTAAAGTAAATAGTACAACTAAACATATCTAAAGTACTGTAATGTATAAAAAAAAATAAAAGTAATAATTAAAAAATAATACCTAAATTGTAACCTAGTAATATACAGTAATATACAGTATACAATAATATGAAGTATGAAACTATATAGTATTAAATAGTATGAAATACTGTATAGTATAAAAGTATTAAATTATACAGTATTATGTTAAGTTCACGTCCAGAAAACTTACAATTATTCTTGCAGTATAAATACTACTAGATTAGTATTTTACTGACAGTATACATGACAGTGTATGTTTATAAACTGGTATATAACCTGTAAACTAACAGTATGTCTGCAAATTCAATTTTACTACAGTTAAAAGTGTAGTTTCTGTACAAAGGGAAACTCAGATGTAAACTATTTGTGTACTCAAATTTTACTACGTTTACACCTTAAAAAAGTAAACTTTATAAACTAAAAAGTGGGCCAATTTAGGCCAAGAACTGAAATAGTACACTTACAGGTTTACTACTAGCACACCGATATTAGTATACCTACAACAAAGTATATACAAATATACAACTAATATACTTTAACTTTACTTAAGTTTACATAATGAAATGAACTTTAAATGAACTTTTTTTGGTAAGTGTTGTCCTGTTAAATGAGACCAAACCTGTCAGAATGAATGCAGGACATTAACTGACACACACACAGTCTTCACCTGTCAGAGACGTCTGTAGATGTACCAGGGGTCTCATGAAAGGCCAGATAAACAAACCCTACACCGTTATAGAGACACCACCAGCCTGTGTATTTTGCATCGGCTTGACTATGCCAGTTTCAGTGATGATATGATCGTATCAGTGATGATATGCTGCTAATTTAAGAAAAATATCACAACACCAGGATGTAAGTTTGAGCAGGAACATTTAAAGATGTGGTGTGTTTAATGACAAACTGCCCTTTATAGGAGTGAACGTGTAGGAAAAACAAGGGTTCTTCGTTCCATTCAACCAGCAGTCACGTTTATTTAGGAATCACAAATGTGGACCACCAGGTCTTCCAACAACCCAAATAACGTGTGTAATATACGGTACAGTATAATAAATTATGTAAAAGTGTATACATACAGTGTATCCACGCTGCAGATTAAATATAAAGCACGTTTAGTGGTATTGTAAGTGAAGGCTACACATGATTTGTTTCACACACAAACATCAGCAACTACATCATCATGGACAACTTGTTTTATAGGGTTAGTTTAGATAGTTCAGGTAGTTTTCTGCTACTGGGGAAACCTTAAAGGATCCACACAGAGCAGGTTGTCCTATTTACAAGAGGATTAGTGGAACCTTGTGAGTAAAGTCAGAACCGTCAGCTGTAACCCTTTAAAAAAATTTTTTAAAATAACACAGGACAGGACAATATTACTGACAGCACAGCAGAGACAGCAGGGACTAGTGAAGTACAGAAACAAACAAGGTCAATCACATGATCCATTCAGTAAACTGGCGATTCTATCCGAATGTTATCAGTTTTAGACACAAGTGGCCTTTTCAATGTCAAAGAAAAATATCAGACGTGTAGACATCTCATTTCTAATCTTATCACAAAGGTTCAATTACTTAAAACACAGACAAAACAGGCAAAAAAGTGCTGATGTAGAATGTGTCGACAAGGTGAACAATGTGCCTGTGGAGTACACTTACACTGCAAAAAAAACCAAAAAAACACAAAAACCAACAACAACCTGTAACTCAGGAATCAGGACGGGTCTCGTCTCAACCCACAGTTCAGCAAGTGATGTCGAAATCAACATGAACAGTAAACTGCGTCACACTTTACACAAGTTTTACTATACACACACACGTGCACACACGCGCACGCACGCACGTATTAGCTTCATATCAGTCGGACATGTTCACTTCAATCTATAACACTGACTGTAAAACTCATTAGTTCACTGTATTGTAGAGGAAAAGATACGCCACTCATCACAGTGGTTAGTTTGTAGATTGAATATGACACGGTTCCGTCGTTTCCCGGTTCCTTCCGAAGCAAAGTCAGACGCGGCTACGTTACATTAAAAGTCTTGCTAATTTAAACGCGCACATTTTGAGAAATGATCCCCGAAGCTACATACAGAATGTTTCCAGAAACATCTATACAGAAAAGGAGCCGCCTATCAGAACCTATCGATCTGAATAAACATTAGAGCTGGCCTATGTAAATACATGTAGAGAATTAGACGTATATACATCATGAACTGGTGATAAATATTAGTGAGTGTGCTCGAATGGTCGGATTTGTAACTATACAGCACACAGCAGTACAACAGACCACCATGAGAACTGAAACACATCTCGGATATGTTCCCAGATTTAAAACGTTTTGCTACGGTGATCTGAGTAACTATTACTTTTACTGATATTGACGATTCTTTTTCCTAGAGAAATACACTGAAGTGGTGGTAAAACTGGTACAGATGAGCATATGAAAAATACAAAGCACCACCACGCATGCAGGTCGTTGGTTGCGTCCGCCAGTGCAGCCGGTATAAAGCGACAGAAACTTCTAGAGAAGCTTCGTTATGACATGGGGTCTGTTTAGCTGGTTGTTTTTGGACCCCTGGTACGTCTCCAAACGTTTGCGATACGTGAACGTGACGTGCACCTCCTTTCTGACGAGTTACACTCGTTCATATCTGGTTTGGCCTCTTCTAACAGGACTGAACACTCCAACAGACGACAGGTTACAATTAGAGGAACACTTATCTGAGACTGAGGTTTTGCCCTTAAGCACCAGATCTCAGGATCGTGGAGCGTTCTGCAGGACGTTTGGTGTTTACCGACAGAAAAGAGCCTTCATTTTAATCCCCATTAAATGAAACTTCCGGCACCTTTACTAACATTACACTGTTGCTCAGTTCATGATGACGCGGCTAAAGTTTGTTTTTATGCTACAGTATTAATATGTTCGAGATCATAAACAGTAATATTATATCTATTTTAACCCCAGGAAGGACGATCGACTGAAGGAGAAGGTGGTTAAATACTGGCAATTTGAACATGTTGCGATCTGAACGGCAAAAAAAAAAAAAAGTTGGATCTCCGAATTCCGATCTCGGATTTCCAAAAGAAGGTGCAAGACGGTATACTGCAGAAATGATTCATTACTGCTTAGAGAAGATATGGTTCTGGAAGGAGAGTAATTAACCCCCCTCAAACACACACACACACACACACACACATCAACCAAGTACAGTTGCTATGCACCATTTTCTGTTCCTATTATATTCAGTCAGTGTGTGTTTCATATCAATATGATCAAAGTGTGAAGCTACAAAACCAAATCCAAGACATTACTTCCATGATTAAAAAAAAAAAAAAAAACATTTAAAAATGGGCACCACACACACGTACACACACGTACACACACGTACACACACGTACACACTCTCACACTCTCACACTCTCACACTCTCACACACTCTCACACACTCTCACACACTCTCACACACTCTCACACACTCTCACACACTCTCACACTCTCACACACTCACACACACTCACACACTCTCACACACTCTCACACACTCTCACACACTCTCACACACTCTCACACACTCTCACACTCACACACTCACACACTCTCACACGCACTCACACGCACTCACACGCACTCACACGCACTCACACGCACTCACACGCACTCACACGCACATACAGAGCAGCTGGTTAGTCCTGTTGCGCCGGCTGTGCTTTCTGACTGTCTCTGAGGCAGGTGTGGTGCAGAGGACTTAGTTTGGTGAGCAGGCCGGTGTGGGAGTACAGACCTGCCGTACTGATGCTGCAGGAGGCTGAACCCGCCTCCAGGGAGGAAGAGGAGGGAGAGGAGGATGAGGAGGACGAGGAAGAAGAAGACGAAGGGGAGAGCGGGGGGCGCGCTGGGACGGCTTGGCTGTTGCTGGGACAGTGGAGGGAGAGGCGGTGGCCGAGGTGGTGCGGACGCCTCTTCTCCTGAGCTTTAGACTCTACAGGGGACACAGGTATAGGAGACGTGCCTGATGATGGGTCAGGTACAAATCTAGACGGGGAAGTTCAGTTAACTCAGCACACGAGACATACATTGTGTTTGTTACATCCTGGGCTTGGAGAACCCCCAGCCCGCACCCTTTAGCATTCCCCCTCCGCTAAATACTTACGACTACTGGTAACAAGTCAGTCTGCCCTATGCTGAGATCCTCACACTCCATCACAGCCACGTCAGATGTTTTATGGGCTACTCCCAAAACACCTTCATCCTCTCCAGCTCATCCAGAGTTCTGCAGTCTTGGTACCCACCAAGAAGTCTACCCTTTTAAACCCCATGCTTCACTGGCCACCGCTAACCTTCAAAGCCCTGCACAGCCTGGAAAAACGTGTAGTTCTCTGAAGAACCTCATAAGTTACTCCAAGAACCTAAAGGCTCCTCTAAGAACTCAAATTTTCCTCAGTGCTCTCACAGGTGCCTGGAAGAACTTTTGGGATTCCTCAGTATAAAATCTGGTTCCACAAAGAATTCAGGTTCCTCCAGGAAGTTTTTTTTTGGATCAAACTAAGAAGGGTCCTACAAGCACCTTAAGAGGTTCCTCTACAGTTTCAAACTGAGGAACCTTCAAAAAGTTTCTCAAGGATCTTCTCCTTTAACAGTGCACTAACCTGTCAGAACTACTCCATCGTCATGTCCCTTCCTGCAAATTCAAGTCCTCCGATTCAGATCTTCTAGCTGTCCACTACATACAGCAGGTCCTTCAGTGCTGCTGCGACCGGTCCCTCAGAAACACCTCACCTTCACCTATTCGCTCCTGTACTTTTCCTTCCTACCTTCAAAGTCCAGCTTTTTTCACTCTGTGTACTTTTACTCACTCCATATTACCATATATTACAGGAATGGGGAGGGACAGAAAACATTCTCACCTCTGATTGGCCCCAGGGCTTTGTGGGTGGGTCTGTGCGAGCTGGGGGCGTTTGCAGAGTTGCTCCACCCAAACGTAAAGCTGGGAGAACTCTTCAGCTGTGGAGGCGTCTTGCTGTTCCCGGCAACGCCGCCGTTCCGGGTGCTGTGGCTGCGACTCCGGCTTAGCGAGTTCTCCGAGACGGAGCTGCTCAGTCCTCTGGTACGTACAGACAGAGTTCGGGTGGAATAAATTCAACAGAGGGGTAGAAAATAAAACACGCAGTAAAGGAAGAGTCTGGTTTTCAGACTGGCCTTACACGCATTTCGGAGGACTGGGAGCCTTGGTTGCGTTCTTGCGGCCGTTGGAGCCCAAGCCCTTGCTGTTGCGCACGTGTTTGAGAAGCGTTGCTCGCAGGTTCACCAGGCTGCTGTGCTCGGAAAGGACAAGCCGCGGCCACGGGTTACATTCAGCCATGTCCAGAGCTGCTATAGCGACTGCACGGCCAACCTGAAAAACCACAGACGGCGGTGAGCTCTAGGATGAGACGGAGGATGAGTACGTACACGTTAACAGACGCTTAGTTTTACCTGTTCGTACACCTCTGGTGTGTATTTGGGAGGGAAGGCAGGAGGGGGAGGAGGTGTGGCTCGGCCGTTGTCATGGCAGGCAGGCGGAATGGTGTTGACCGAGCGTCCTGTGTTATAGTTACACTCCAATGTATAGCTGCACAGAGGATAAAGGAAATAACGTAACCTGATACTGATTTTTTTTTTGGGTAAGAAATCACCAGACACTGGAACCCCAGGCTAATACTTGCTTTGTTCGCTAATGGAGCTGCAGGAATACGACAGGACATGGACTCTACAAGCTATAATGAACACCTTACTTCCTGCAGTCCACAATACGCTCCACAATTCTGAGATCAGGTGACTTAGGTGTGAATCGCAAAACCTCAAACTCTCTCAAAAAATGAGTGTTCCTCTAACCATAATCTGGTGTCTCTAGACGTGTGTGGTGGTCCATTGTCCTGTTAGAAGAGGACAAACCCATCAAAATAAATACAGGACATGAACTGGTGGAACTCATCACACACAGTGTTCATGATTTGAGATCTCGATATATGAGAAACGTTTCTGTTCTCTAACACTGTCGTTATATACGGTACGAACTGGTGGACGCAACTAATGATGTACATCAGAACGAGCTGCTATACTTTCCATTCTGCAGAGGCTTGTCTGTTCCAGTTCTTCTAACAGACAATAATCGACATCCTCTGAAGGCTTTAATAAGAGTTAAAGGCTCATTAAGCTGTTTTTTTTCCTTCACGTGTCTGTACATAATATTAGCCTCTTACCTGTGAACCAACCCGATGGCTTTGTGCATGGCCACTCTGCCGCTGCCCTCTTTAGACTGGCCGTCACGCTTGTCCCGCGCGTACATGTTCTTTTCTGAGAAGTTACAGCCGAGGAAGTCGAAATGGGCACAGTTCAGCGAGATCAGCTTCGGGTACATCAGGTTCTCCACCTGCAGGGACAAGAAGAGAACGACCAGACCAATGCCTGTGTGCTCGTTTAAAGCTCATTCAGCCGTAAGAAAACAATGTATGAACACTGAAGTGCCAGGAAAACTGGTACAGAAGGGGTGGTGGTGGTGGCATCGTAATGCGGTACTGGGTTTGTTTACTGGACATCTGGAACATCTGCAAGCATCTGACAGGTGAACGCTGCGTGTGAGGAGTTATGCTAGTTCATGTCCTGCACTCAATCTGATGGGTTTGTCCTCTTCTAACAGGACAACGCACCACCAAACATATCTAGAGACACCAGATTATGGTGAGTTTAGGGTTTAGTCATTCACACATAAGATCTCAGAATTGCAGATTAGTCTGGTGTTCGTTATCTACAGAAGATTTCCACGAGCTTGTCCCTGTGAGGGACCTCCCAAGTATCAGTCTGGTGTTCCAGTTTTTTTGGCACGACAGTGTATTAAACGATAACTAAGGAATATACTCATATACACACTTACTTGCTGATTATCATCAGGTAGGTTGTTCCCGTACATAAAGCATCCCCTTTTGGAGGCGTGGCCATGCAGGTCTATGTAATAGGCCACGCCGCTTTCCTGCGGCGGGATCTGCTCAGCCGGGGCGAGGTTAGAGACACACGCTTCACTCCGACTAGGCGTGGATTCGTTCTCGTCTCCGAGCCCGAGCTTGGCCGCCTTCCCTCTGCTTTTACTCTCCCAGCTCTCCTCCATCTGCATGGGAATCTGTGAGAGGGCGTCCAGGGTCGGGCCCTCCAGTCGCTCCACCTCGTTGCGGCAGTTGAGGTAGTGTTCGAGTTCGAGGGGCGTGGTTAGGGCTGGCGTGGCTGTGTTGGACTGATTGGAGAGTTTAAGCGCCGAGGGAGAGCTGGGTTTGAGGCGGTTGTGCCGGTGATGGTAGAGGAGGAGGGATTTCGCGCCGTAGATGGAGGGGTGCAGCTCAGCGCTCGGGTTCATGTACTGGCGGTTAAGGTTCACGCCGCGCGAGTCCGTCCTTAAAACAAGACCGCGTGCACAAACAGCATCGTGTTACCACACCAGTGAACTACTTGCACATTCCTACAGAGGAATTTAACTCATCTGTGCAGTGCAGTGAAACACACACACTAGTGAACATTAGGGGGCAGTGAATGCACTTGCCCGGAGCGGGGGGGGCAGCCCCAAACTACGGCGCCTGGGAAGCAGCTGGGTGGGTTTAGGTGCTTTGCTCAGGGGCACCTCAGTTATGTCTTGCCCTATGCTGCGATCAAACCCGGGACCATCCGGTCACAAGACCAGCTCCCTAACCACAAGGCCACAGCTGCCCCTCTAGTGTGACCGCAAGGTTGCCGATTCAATCCCCTGTACCGACACGACATGACTGAAGTGCCCTTGAACAAGTCACCCAACTTCACTGCCCCTAGCGCGTGAGCTCACCGGTGTACGTTTCAGTAAACGAGCACAGCAGGTCAAAAAGCACTTTCATTTTCATTTGCTTCAACTCAGGATGCGGCACATGCTGAGGACGAGGTGCATCACTGGTTCCTCCTGTGTTTACCAACCTGTAGTGTCCTAGGACGACGCCGTCCGGATTGAGCATGGGGACGAGCTTGAAGACGAACATCCGGCAGAGCGTTTGCGCCCGCGGGTCCTCCTGATTCAGGATGAAGTTCAGGAAGCCGTTGAACACGAAGCTGGAGGGTGTCTCACCGGGGTGTACTCTACTGCTGACGAAAAACACCTACAGACACATAGCGAACACAGAAGGTCAGCCGACACAGGAACGGGATAAAGAAAAAGAACCGCAGAGGCACAGGAGAATGGAGCACAGCGCGGGGGAAAGAGGGGGGGGTGTCGGAAGTTAACAGTAGTAGATTCGATACCCGTTTGCCAGTGAAGCGATGTGGACGCGGGGTGCTGTGGTCAGGGAAGAGTTTCTCCAGTCTGGGTTCTCGCTCCTCCAGCATGCCATGGCAGGAGGTCACAGTCAGCAGGTCCACTCTGTGCCCATCCAGAGAGTAACACAGCAGCTCACGGTGATAATACAGACTGTCTGCAGGACTGGAACCAGACAGAAAGGAAACCAGGTGCTGGTACAACTTAACGTTTGAAGGTTAAAACGTGTGTGTGTGTGTGTGTGTGCACCTGCATGGCCCTAGTGTGTGAGAATGGCTGAGCAGTCTCTGGTCCAGCTGCAGAAGCATGTCCTGGCACTCGGTGTATGAGAACGGATAACAGAAAGCGAAGTAGGTGATGACTCCTCTTCCTTCCAGGACACGATGCACGAAGGACAGGGTGAACTGATTCTCTGACATCTAGAGAAAAAATTTTTTAAAAAGAAATACACACATATACGTCCACACAAGTGGCAGATAAACTGGTACAGACGAGCATATGCAAAATACACAGGCTGGTGGTGGCTCCATAAAGATTCCATGGGACCCCTGGTACACCTACAAACGTCTCAGACAGGGCAATGTCCTGTGTACATTCTAATTGGTTTGTCCTCTTCTAACAGGACGATGTGCCCTGACTAACGTCTAGAAATGCCAAATTACAGTTAGAGGAGCGTTCATGTGAGTTTGGGGTTTTGTCATTAACACCTAAGTCACCAGATCTCGACCTTGTCCAACACACCTGAGACACTATTCAACAACGCTGGTGGAAATATTCTGTAGACAATAAATACAAAGACAAACACCATGTCTTACTGAAGCCACCACCAGTGTTTGGTGGTCTGTTACCTCGAACACCGGCCGGTCCCGGACTCTCTCCCAGCGCATTTTGACAGGAAAGGTGCGCACGAACGGAGCCATGCCTTGAGAGTACAGCTTGCTCTGCTTGTTCATGTTCATCACATTAATCTTCAGGAGTTTACCTGGCAGCACACCGCGCACGCTGAAGTAGAACCAGGACCTGCACTCGACCGAAAACAGATCACATGACACTTCAGGAAGGAGACATTGTTCTGTTAGCTGCCTTTGTGTATCCATGTCCTGCATGTCACTGGTTAAGGACCAGCCTTGAGACCGCAAGGTCACCGGTCCAAACCCCAAGAACAGGCATGGCACGACTGAAGTGCCCTTAAGAGAGGCACCTAAACCCCCAACTGCTCCCCGGGTGCCCACCGCTCTGGGCTTCCTGCCCTCTAGTGAGTGTGTTCACTAGTGTCTGTGCAAGCACAGTGGTCAATGAGCAGTTCACTTGTACTTTTGTTACAATCATACATTTCATTTAGTCTTCAAGGGCCATGATTTGTATATTATATATTTTTGTAGGTAATGTGACCAAAAGTATGTGGACACCATATCAAAAACACGGCTTTGTAGCCCAGATTTAGCCCCATTTCGCGGTTACAATAAGCTCCACTAGATTTTAGAGCATGGCTTTGAGGATTTTTTGATCATTCAGATTGAAGAGCGGTCAGGTGACTTCATGGAGGGGGATTTTCTTGGAGAGGCACTCGGGCATCGTTACATTGGAACGGGTTTGTGTTCTTGTGAAGGGAACAAGCTTGTATATGGTGACAGTTTGTACAGGAAAGACATACAGGTCTGACCGTCCACATACCTTTGGCCATACAGTGTGACTTACGATTCTACAATTCTACATTTCCCTCGGGATTACTAAAATATTACCTATTAACGTATCGATCCAGAATGACTGGGGGATGAGTACACCATTCTTACCGGTTGCCATTCTCGAACTCGGTGTCGGCGCAGTCCGGTTTAGTCCAGACGTTGAACTCGTAGTCGACGTGAGAGAACGAGCTTCTCTCCGTGTCATGTTCGGACACCTCCACCTTCTCCACCCGGCCCAGGTTCCCGGAGTCAAAGCGCGAGCTGAACACCACGTTCCCGAAGCGGGCCTCCATGACCAGGGCTCTGAGTTCACCACTTAAACATGCTGTGCCTTGACATTCTCTCTCTCACACACACACATACATACACGCCTTGACGTCTACTGCTCACATCTGGTGGACACAGGAAGACAGTTGACTGTAAAACAGGGAAAGAAAACACTGTACTGGCAAGTGTTAAAAAAGTGTACAACGGCAGTCAAAAATAATCCGCACTCTGGCTGGAAAGTTTCTTTTAATCAATTACATTATATTTCTACATAACCTCTCTAGATTTTGTCCATCTGTCAACAAGCTGTCGTATCCCTCATTAAAAATGATTCACTCTGATCTGAGGGTCATTAATGGACATCTGTCTTCATCTCTTCATCAAACCTGAATCTTCTTCCTCTTAGGGCTTCTTTCAGGGGACCAACCAGGCCCAAAATCAGGACTATAGGGCAGATCCTTTAACACCTCAAAGCAAAGATTCAAACCCACAACTGCTCCCCGGGTGCTGCAGATAGGGTTGCCCACCGCCCCAGACTCACTGCCCCCTAGTGTGTGTGTGTTTCACTGCATGGATGTGTTTAATGCTGAGATCGAATTGTTCAGCAAGCACAGTTATTAATAAGCAGTTCACTTGTAATTTGTTACAATCATGTAGTCTTCAGCAGCCATGCTTCATGTCATATGACCAAAAGTATATGGACACCAGTCCTTAAAACACCCGTTTGTAGTCCAGAGCTTAACACTTCAACATGACATCTTTGGACAGTGTTGACAGTTTGGACAGCGGTGTGTGGACGTGTGTGTGTTTAGATTTTAGCATCTCACTCTAATGAGCACTGTTGATTTGTCTGTAAATCACAAGTGGGGCAGACATATTTTTCTTGAACTGCAGTCACAAATAAGTGACTGGGGAAGACAGAGACAGTGACTGGGGAAGACAGAGTTGATAAGACAGTGCAGATAACAGAAGTTCTAGTATAACTGGAGTGTGGATAATTTTTGACTGAGCCTTGTGTATTTAGGAAAACATTATAGATTTTATAAAGACCAGTAAACAACTAGTCAGCGTGGGTCAGACACTCACCTGCTTTCACTCTCTGCCAATGGATATAAAGACTAAAGAGAAATGAGGGTGTGTGGCTGAACCTGTACAGAAGAGACAGGCAGATACATGTAAATAAACAAGTGAAAGTGAAAGTGAACTACTCTTTTGACCACTGTGTGGTCCTCTAACAGGTCCTCTACCAGGTCCCCTAACCGGTCCTCTAACAGGTCCTCTAACAGGTCCTCTAACGGGTCCTCTAACGGGTCCTCTAACGGGTCCTCTAACCGGTCCTCTAACAGGTCCTCTACCAGGTCCCCTAACCGGTCCTCTAACAGGTCCCCTAACCGGTCCTCTAACGGGTCCTCTAACCGGTCCTCTAACGGGTCCTCTAACCGGTCCTCTAACCGGTCCTCTAACGGGTCCTCTACCGGGTCCCCTAACCGGTCCTCTAACCGGTCCTCTAACGGGTCCCCTAACCGGTCCTCTAACCGGTCCTCTAACGGGTCCTCTACCAGGTCCCCTAACCGGTCCTCTAACCGGTCCCCTAACCGGTCCTCTAACGGGTCCCTCTACCGGGTCCTCTAACCGGTCCTCTAACGGGTCCTCTAACCGGTCCTCTAACGGGTCCCTCTACCGGGTCCTCTAACCGGTCCTCTAATGGGTCCTCTAACCGGTCCTCTAACCGGTCCTCTAACGGGGTCCTCTACCGGGTCCTCTAACGGGGTCCTCTACCGGGTCCTCTACCGGGGTCCTCTAACGGGGTCCTCTAACGGTGTCCTCTAACCGGTCCTCTAACGGGGTCCTCTAACCGGTCCTCTAACGGGTCCTCTAACGGGGTCCTCTAACGGGGTCCTCTAACGGGGTCCTCTAACCGGTCCTCTAACGGGTCCTCTGATATGTTCTTCAACAGGTTTTCTTACTGGTCCTCTTACAGGGTCCTGTAACATGTTCTCTACCAGGTCCTGTAACATGTTCTCTACCAGGTCCTGTAACATGTTCTCTACCAGGTCCTGTAA
>JAOVVF010000014.1:1627369-1643687 GCA_028565595.1 Duopalatinus emarginatus
TGTAACATGTTCTCTACCAGGTCCTGTAACATGTTCTCTACCAGGTCCTGTAACATGTTCTCTACCAGGTCCTGTAATATGTTTAGGAACCAGTCCCAGCTAGCCTGTCTCTACCTTATTGATATTCTGAGACACATCATGACACAGTGACGTTAGTATTACATCATTAGTGACTCTTATACTAATCACACATCAGGTTTAAACACACAGTAACGATAACGATAGTTAATAATAATAATAATCATAATAATAATAATAATAATAAACCCAGCCCCAGGCTCCTGGTTCAGATGGAGCCCATTACAGCCCTGACACTCCTCCCCCAGGACATTGTCATGACAACACGTCTCTGTCTAATACACTGATATTAGATAATAAAGTGGAGACAGTCGGAGACATACTGCTCTGTGTGTATTATAGAGAAGAAACCGAGCGATTTCTCACCGTCCGCTATGGAGACTCTTTAACACCCAAACAAACCCACTGAGCCGTCTCTGCGTTACAACAACGACCTCGCTGATTGGTCCGCGCCTCTCACAGCGCGCACATGGGTTCATGGAGAGCGCTCATTGGTTGATTTTAGAAGAGAGGCGGGGCTTACAGTGCTACAGCTGTTTCTTAAAGGTGAAGGTTAATGAGAATATAAATATAAAATAAATATAAATATGTTAATGTTAATGTAAATAATAATGATAATATAAATACAATTAAATATAAATAAATGTTTATGTTAATTAAATTAATATTTTAAGTATAATATAATAATAATAATAATAATAATACTAGTGTGCACGTGCACCATATTGGGGTTGTTTTGTATATTACACTAATTGGCTCGAAGTCTAAGTTCTTTTTGTAGAACATGAGACAAGTACATATAATTTTGTCTCCACGTCATAGGGGTAGAGTTGTGGACTATACATACACTATAGCGCCACCATCAGGCTGACTGGCCTGGGCTGCAGCACCTGGAGGACTGCTTGGTGTCTGTGTCATGTCTGTAGTTTCAGTAGTTTGGTCTGAGTGTTGATCAGACTCTTGCTGTAAACTGATTGGACGGTGGAGGCCATGATGTTCAACATGACATGAAGTCGAATTCTTTGACAAATTTCACATAAACTGGACAATATTTACTTGCGTAGCATAATCTAGATAGCTATATATATATATATATTGCACCACCTTTTTCTTTACCCTGGGAACCTCCTGTGGTATGTGCCATTGACGGTGCAGTGAGATGGAGCAGCATGTATGTGCTTTATATCTAAGTGAAGTTTTAGTAAAGTGAAACACATATGGGTATTATTGCGAGGTGTCCGTATACTTGTGGTCACATCGTGTTCCATTAACATTTAGCTGTTAAAAAGTTGATATGAAAACAAACACAGACCGTGTGAAGTAGATACAGGTGACATGAGCAGGGCTGCATGGATTTTATTAATTTATTTATAAACCATTTATACAAAGCAACAAAATGAATTCATCACATTTATATTATTTCTCTTTTCCATTTCCATGTTGTAAATAATACTCCTATCCCTGTCATGTTAAGGATTGAATCCTGAATGTGTATTTAACCAGACACAGCTGACTGATTACTATTACACACACACACACACACACACACACACACACACACACACACACACACACACACACACACAGAGTTAAAAACCTTTAACGATGCCTTCTGATTCTTCAAGATTGTGGTCTAGTGCACAGACGTGGCCTCGAGGGGGCAACCACAGGAGGCAACTCGACATCGAATGTAGAAGTGAAAGGAGGTCAAAGTCTGGTTGTGTTATGGAGATAAGGAGAGGCAGACAACCTACAACATGGTGTGTATCAGTATAGATTCCCAGATCACATTAAAAGGTAATTAAGTAGAAGATTTGGAGACGATATCAACAGTAGTCAGCACCCGATCTGTCCGATACTGGAGAAATAGTGCGGTCAAAGATGTGGGGTGAAGAAAAAAAAAAAAACAATCATCACTTACTGAGCTATTCTACAGGGAAAAAAAAAATCAGGTAGTATGCATAAATGAAGCACAGCATGCTCAGGAAATGTAACCAACAGCCAACAGCTATGTCTCCACGAGAAAATGAATCAAAATCACTTCACATTCTGTTACTTATGGAAAAAAAAAACTTTCTGACTGGAATGGGATCACTTACATCAACTAGCTAATTAGACAGACCAAACAGGAGACCAACAGCACACAGGGTCCAACCCTAACACACACACACACACACACACACACACACGAAAATTTTGGTCACGTAGCCATGGAACGTCTGGTAGCCAGAACCTCGGTGTGCGGCTGCATGTCAAACGCTGTAAGCTGCTGGATTTGAATTTTAATATTAAAAAGTGAAAACGCAGACAGGTAACAGAAGCACTTTGCTTAGATGTCGAGTTTTTCCCCTGCACACACAAAAAATAAAGTGGAAAAATCGTAGGAAATTGTTGCCGTGTCAAGATTTGATACTTGCGATTAAGGCTTTTGTGTGCGGATTTGCGCCACATTAAATTTAATGCCAGATTACTTTACTAGATTATTTTTGTACCTTCTTATTTTGTTTGAATAAATATCGTATTTGCAGTCGTCTAGTTAAAACACAAGAGATGAAAAGAAACACCTACAAAAAACTTTTTGGGTATTTATCAGAGAAAAAGTCCTGATATTGAGGGGTGGGGGTGAGGATGGAGTCCCTCACGTAATAACCTTGTAGTGGAGTCAAAAAAAACCCCAAAAAACTCCTAAACAAAACAGGTAGGTATCCCACATCCGGTCGAATATTAAATGGAAAAGTGTCCTAGAGTCTGTACAGCCCGGCACGAGAGGGTAGACACAGTCTCAGCCCAGGACCCTGAGGTGTGCATCACGCTTTGGAGAGCAGCTCTTGGGCCCAGCTCCTGATGGCTGTTGTTGTATCCTGCAAGTAAATCCATGTGCTGTTGGTGAAGGCCACCACATGGTTCTGCATGCAGAGAAGCGATACTTCACCACTACAGGGGGAGGGGAGGAGAGGGGCAAATAAACCAGACACGTCATTGGCATATCATTAATCATTAAAACATGTACAGAATATGAGTCTTCATCTCATATTGATAAAAATGTATTTGGTTCTCAGTCTTGACACTGGCAGGGATGTGGATACATGTGCAGCTTTTTTTTTATGTACATTGCATTTATAAGGACAGCTGTGGCTCAAAGTGTATATACGGGGGTGGGGGAGGCTGAGGGGCAGCCTCAAACCACGGCACCCGAGGAGCAGTTGGGGGAGTTAGGTGGCTTGTTCAAGGGCACCTCAGACATGTCTTGCCCTGGGCAGGGATCGAACCCGGGACCTTCCGGTCACAAGACTGGTTCCCTAACCACTAGGCCACAGCTGCCCCCCTGACCTGAACCAATTTGTGAAGCCCTAGTGATCTACATAGACGACATTTTACGTCAGTGCCTACTGAGATGGCTTACCCTGACTGATGCTCTGACAGAATAACGTAAGAACTTCAGCATTCAGTGTGGGTGAAGTGGAGCAGCGAGCAGCACCAGTTAGCTTAAAATGTAAATAATTATATTAAAGTTGTACAAATGTAATTTATTTGCAAATTTGCAAATAATCTGCATTTGAAATTCCGACGTCAGTTAGAATCCTAGTTAGGCAGCTCACTCAGTCAAAGACACAGAATATGAACTTTGTAAATAGTAAGTCAACTATAGGAATCATCAGGCTTAGAGCGATTTCACCATTAAAATAAAGTCAGTGGCCAAAAAAAACAACAAAGCCAATATGAATGAAGGCATTTAGAAAACTGCAGTGATTGGTACTGACTTGCAGGAGTCCTGGACTGACTGCCAGAGATGCTGGAGAGCTGTAACAATGTACTGCAGGCCAGGCAGGATGTAGTTCTGATGCACAAACAGCAGCAGCTCCTTTACGAACTCCAGAAACCGGAAAACACTGTCTGGGGTGTTGGTGTTGATCTAAACGCAGGCAGACGTAAAAAAACTTTAGATTTGGTACATCCGTATGTACATCCAGACCTTAAAGTCAAACGTTACACTACTGACACAGACCTTATAATCTACAGTCTTTAAAATGTCACCTTTAGTTACAAAAAAAAAATATCCTGCTAAAGTTGTTCATGAAAGAGACAGGTGGTGTCTCACCCATTCTATGAAGAGTGGTGTGCTCTCCTGCAACCACAGCATCAGTTCAGAACTCTTCTGTGCAATAAAGACTGCGGCCACCTTCAGTTTCTCCAGAACGGTTTTCAGAAATGGACCCACTGCATCCACGGCCAGAGAATAATAATACGGCGTAGTCTCAGCTAAATAACTACACACAGAATAAACAAAACACTCGGTTCAGTACACAAAGATCAGGATGTGATTTTTTTTTTCCTTGAGGTTTTTGTGAGTATATTTTGTGGATTTTTACTTGATGCCCTGCTGGCTGTAATGGGACACTTTTCCCCAGGCCTGCTGTGATACAGCAGCGACTCCGCTCTTCTGCAGGTACAGCGCCGTGGTGGAGTCGGCGAACGCGCCGTGAGATCTCACGTCATGAGCGATGAAACCGGCGACAAACACCAACAGCACCATCAGCACCCGTGACCACGGGAACCCCTGAGAGCGTATTTTCAGCTGCAGAGTCTGGGGAGAAAAGCAGAACGGGGTATTATGAGTGAGCGTTAACAGGACAAAGACATTTATTGGATATTTGGTTGTGGAGAAGCGTATTGGATAAACTGATTAAGTTTCATCATACTAAACTTGCAACGTCTATTGTATAAGATCCCGATCTGGATCCTCTCTTCATCGATTTACTTAGGTCATTTAAACATTTAAAAAGAGCTCCTCTGTAGCTTTCAAATGAAACCAGTTCCACACTGCTGCGATTTACAGTCCCTAAAAGAAGCGGCCGCAGATGTAGAGGATGCAGGTCTGTTTAGCCAACTTTGGAGCTCTATTTGCATTAAATGAGACCCACGTCGCTACTATCGTAAGAGCTCAGGGTCCTGCCTCAGTGTGGGCAGAAGCGGAGCAGACAGCGGCATAGACGCCAGTTTGTTTCAAATGTAAATAATTATATAAAAGTTGTACAAATTTACATGCAATTTTGGGATGTCACTGATAGCCATATTAGGTACACGGAGGGAAATGCAGGTTGTCACCTCAGCTCATTGGTTGAAACTGTGTTTACTTAGTAAGCAAGTCGCTGTCTAACTAGAGTGTCTCAATAATCTGCCTTCTAAATTTCAACATTTATTTATATATATTTGGTTGTGGAAAAAGTAGCATCATGACCTCAGCTTTATGACGTCTAGCATTTTGGCTAAACTAATGAAAGTTCTATCACACTGAACCTGCACTAAGATGCAGTAAACTGCATCCGACGCATGTCAGAAACGTGTCTTACACTGCAGACGGCATTGCATTCCTGTACGTCATCCAAGTTAGCTGAGGACCGGATCTCTTCGTTGGTCACTCTGAAAGACTGAATGGTTTCCTGAAGGGTGCTTCGCAACTGGAAGAAGAAAAAAAAACATGACAAACACAAGCAGTGGAGCACACAAAGCAGAAATGAAGACTGAATCTTTATCTGCCACTGTACCTTTGGTGGAAGTGTGCTCCATATGCTGAGCAGATGATTCAACAAGAGGCTGTTAGGGAAGACACTGTATTTAACACAGGTTTACAGGGGCCTCGTTTAAACACGCCACTTGATTATATAACTGTTTTATTACAGGAGCAGTCATGTGACCGTATATAACAATAAACCCTTAAAACAGGTCAACAGATGTGATTATAAAAAGTACTCGCATTACACAGGACACGTTAAATGATTATTAATAGTAAGGTTAATGTTTACCTGGACTGGGTGAGATGTTTAGTGTAAAGTTGCCTCCATACACCCAAACTCTGTGTGTCCACACAAAGGCACTCAGTCAGGCTGCTCAGCAACTACAGGGGGGAAAAAAAAAAAATCAGGCAAGAGCTATAAGTTTAATCTACGCATGGGCTCAATAAATTAAGTCCAAGTATGAGGCGCAGTTGGCTTATATCGTCCTATTTTCTAGGCAGACAAAGTTATGAACCACATGGCATAATGCCACTGAGCTTCTGGGTTTCCTCTAGGCTTGGCCGATACTGTAAATTCAGGCAAATGATTGTCACCAGTAGTTTCACGATAAACGATATTGTCGTGTAAAACATTACGAACGTCACGAAGCACCCCACGTGAGCCAATAAATAACAAGTGTATATTTATTGGACTGCTAGGCTACTTTCGGCAACAAAATGAACTTTTTCCCCCCTGCCCTGTGTAAGTGCACTTACTTGTTCTCAGTGTTCGTCTGGTTGGAAACCAAATATTACCAAACTGGAGCTGTGACAGCCTTCCTCTGTAATAATAATTTTTTTACTGTCTACCTGGGAGAAGGCCATGTGAGGTGGAGTTGTTCATTTCCCGGAATTCTTTGCCAGACTTCATCTCTACGTTCTAATCTTTTTAAGTTGCGTTTTAAAAACTTGTAGCTGTAGTTGGTAGTTAGTGAACACAAGGGACAGGACGACTTTTCCTTTGCCATCATGCCGTTTGTCACCTCTGGATCTCTTCAGAAGCTTTTAAATGACCCCATCTCTACACTGACCAAGAAAGATGCCATAGAAGCCGGACACTTTAGCCAACTTTGGAGCTCTATTTTTGGCTAAAATGACACCTGGTGTGCTGCCTGGAGCTCATTATGTCTTAAAAGAGCAGTTTGAAAATGGCCAGATCAATGTTTTGAAGCAGCTATGGCTCTTGGGCTTGTCCTCTCACATTACCCTCATAGTTCTTGGACCTGTGGTCTGATGAAAGTAGCAACTAGAAGTGGTACTTAATTGAAACTGTTCAAACATATCAATAAATACACACAAGGCCAAAAGATGATGTTATACTGAAAATACTGACAGCATAATTACCACTGGCACACAATAGACTACTGTTGTTCCTGAGCCTTTTGTTACTCAGGTGCTACTCGCGTTGGCGGATGATGTGTGAGTCGTGAACATTAGGTTTCTGAAAAAAAAAGTAATTTACACTTGGTGCCAATATCTCATGTATCTGAAAATTTCTTACCTCCTTCTTCATGTTATCAGGACAACTGGGCGTGGCTCTAGAGAGAAAAGAAGGGAAGTACGTATGCAGCGTAGTTTCAGGTTTCGCTCCAAACGCTAGAACCTTCAGACGCGGATAGAGCCGCTTCAACTGCTCCTGCAGGCTGAAGGAACACCAGGTTTTAGCAGATCAAACCTACACCGCATTACCTAGTGATTCTACTTATTTGTTTACATACAAATACTTATTGAAAGTTTGCAATAATTACTTTGGCGACAGGGCATTTTTGGGCATGTAAGCAAAATCCAGTAGAGGGAAGAATTCTTTTGGGCCCATTACCCCGAACCCTTTAGTCAGATTGGCATGGATCCTACAAAACAGAGAGGACAGGTTACATATACACAGTGTGTGTGTGTTAAAGTAAGTCTGAAAGCCTAAAGCCTAAGGACTAACTCACGTGAGCAGTCTCTCAAGGTATGCGATGGCGTACGCAGACAGAGTTTTCACTCCTAGAACAGGGAGCATGATGCCCAGCCAAACTACACAAAAAAACAAACAAACAAAAAACAAAACCACACAATATTTCATTAACAATCAGGACTTCTCTATCTAATACACACCAGGTAATCTATCCATTCTATCACTTTGGACCACGTACAATTTAACAAAACTCACCTTTTATGCCTTGACTAAGGTCGTAGAAGCCGGCTTGTCCGAGGGCCCACATGATGCTCAGACACTTGGCTGGGCGGTTCTGGTGGGAGCGCAGCAGCTCCAGGTACTATAAGGGACACACAGTGATTCGTGCTTGAACAAAACTTTCCAGATGACTGACTGTGCATTATAAACAGACATTAAACGTGTATTAAATCATGACAAAAACTTGTAAAACCTTTTTTGTAATGACAGATTTACAAACACTAATTGGTTATTTTCCTAAACCACTGAGTAACAACAAGTTTGTGTAATACTGTCAGAGATCCACAGCAATTACGGCCAAGTATTCAGTAATATATTAAAATGTTACAGGGCGCCATATTTAAATCAACACAACTATCCTGCATTAAACTTGCCAAAAATTGCAGACAAATTTTTCTGTGCATCATTTGCCTCTGCAAAACCAAACTAGTGTCTCAAATGACATACTGGGTACCTCATTACACATAGAGTGCACCCAGCGTAGCAGCTCTCTGGATGTCCTAGATTAGTAAAAACTTTTACATATGAAGCTCATAACAATAATCATGATGTTATGAAGGGAACTGGTTCCTGCTAGTCACTTACGTCATTCTTATGTTACTGACCTAATCCAGTACCCAAATTTTACAGCACTGGGTCACATGACTCTGCATTAGGATTCTGCAAATTTCCACATCAAGTTACAACAATCAGCCATAACACATTAACACCACGAAATCATTGACAGGCGTTCACCGTACTTATGGTGCTCTATGGGAGTAGACAATCTGATTCTTGTTAGTGGACACACTCACACGGACTCTCGGACCAACGGGCAATTTAAAGCAACCGCTCAACCTAACGTGCATGTCTGTGGACTGTGGAAGGAAACCAGAGTACCTGGAGGAAACCCACGCAAGCAGGGGGGAGAACTTGCACACTCCACACACACACATTGGCCCAGGCCAGGGATCGAACCCAGATCATCTTGCTATAAGGTGACAGCACTGACCACTACACCACCGTGTCGACCGGCACCTGTCAAGGGTTGCGATATTGGACAGGAAGTGAACGGTCAGTTCTCAAAGCAGTGGTGTAGAAAAGACGGGCAGGTGTAAGGACATGGACCAAATTGTAATGTCTAGACAACTCAGTTCATCTCCAACAGCAACAGCAGGTCTTCTTGGATGTTCTTTGTTCAGTGGTTAAAATGGTCCAAGAAAGGACAGGCGGTAAACCAGCGTAAGGGTCACGGGCAGCCAAGACTCACTGAGGTGCTTAGGGATGTGATCCCACAGAAGATGCACCACATCTAGGTGCCAGATACAGCAGACCATCAGAGGTCCATGTGTGGACAGGCCAGAGCTGATTTGGTAGATGGTGTTAATGTTATGGGTGATTGGTTTCTATTTCAGGATAGCCTATCGGATATGCAGGCAGTTGGATGCATGTTACTTACATCTGGAAGGTTGTGTGTGGCTATTTTGGCTTTGTTCATCATTACGGCCTGAATGCACATTCGGTAACCATGCAGGGGTTCACCTGTTAAAATAAATGATACACAGTGTGGTTCAGTGTTCAAAATTAAAACAAACTATCTATTGTATTGACACCACTGGGCAGTTATTACCTGCTGGTCTATCCAACTCACGGAGCATAGTGAGCACACAGTGATCGAAAAATTCATGCAGCGTGTCGCCGCTTTTCCCCAGCATATTCTTAATTACGTTGCGCAGATCCTTCCCGGCGAGGCAGTATGGGTAGTCTGCATAGAGATTTGCACGTTAAAAAAAAAACACAGAGTTGTAAGTATGACCATGTTCAGCATGCGGTGAACGGATTTCAGGCACGCACCGTGAGCGTAACTGCTAAGCGTAGGATCCGTGTCAGGTACGAGCAGTTTGCTGTTGAGATACCCAGCCAGATCCTTCACCCAGACACATGGATTCTCAGGGAACATAGCTTGACTTTTCTCCAGCTGTTGCTTCAACTCAGTCACATCCAGCTGAAAGAAAGTGTGTGTGAGGAAGAGAGATTATGGACTAGACTGTTTTGCTTCTGGGGGAAAACTAGGAATAAGGGGATGTAAAAAAAAAAAAAAAACACATACTGTTACTGGTATGTATTGTAACATATACTCACAGCTTTGACAGCCTCCTCCAACGTTTTGTAGGTGGTGGGTTTTGAGCTGCTGTTGGACTGTGGTTTCTTGGACTGCTTTGCTGCGCTAGGTTTCTTCTGCTGCGCCGCAGTCGGAGGAGGAACCTGTTCCTTGTTCTGCTTCTTTCCAATCTTCTCCAAACCCTCAAATATCGTCTCGGACATCTTTACAGACGATGCTGATGAAATGAGAGAGGGTTTTATTCAACGCAGGTCAAAAGGAGACGAATGCTACGTCCAAGAGATTTTGCAACAAGACGACCCGTTACTTAGGACAGCATTTTGGATCTACCCTCAGCCCGAAAGTGATGCAACGGCATACAGACCAGAGCAGAAGTATGGCAGGGAGCACATGTTTTGAAACTGAACTATGGAGCATATTTGCCTGACTGGATATCGAGATCTAGCCGTATATTTTCTGAACCATCTCCAACGTTTGTACAAAGTGCAGTCCTGCATATGTCCATATACCTCAGTATGTCCCGTGACTTTTGGCAGGTCAGTGTATATAAATTCGAAATCTCACTACGTCACATGCCAAATTACAGTCAAGCTCGGAGGACTACCCACAAAGTTCGTTTGAAATGAAGTCTCATCTACATGAACCTCTAGATGAAACACTGAGATGGATTACCCGGATGCACTGATGACCTTTTGCTGAACACTGAATGTAGAACAGGAGCTGGACGCTATTTATGTGCACCAACAACATGATACAAAACTGAGTTGTACAAAAGTGGTACAGCTAGATTTGAGCAAATAAGTGTATGTCAGAAAGGTTAGATAAACAGAATACAAGTTTCTAAGTCTGCATTCTAGTCTGTACTTTGTGGACTTGAGACATCAGACTTCTACATGTGCCGAGGACGTGTTCTTGCTCTGCCTGTGTTAAGGATATGTCAGGAGGTGACTTGTGTACACTTGTGACAATCAGAAATTCCAGAATGCATTTTGCACCAATCATGTATTGTGATAACTATAAATCATCACTCTTATTGTGTCATGAAATGAAGTTGGTTGATGTATCAAGAAAGAGGACATCATTTTTGGGCAGCTGTAGGCTTGTGGTTAAGAAACCTGCCTTGCTATCGGACGGTCCCAGGTTCGAGCCCTGCAACAGACAAGACTCAAATGGGTGCCATTGGGCACAGATAGGGGCTGCCCACCGCTCATGGAATATTTTTATTTCCTTTAACACTGCACTAGAGCGCTGTCTCTGTACTTATGAACACACTCGTCTTGACTTTTTACTTTATTAGTATACTCTCAGTATAACTATAGTGAAGTGATTTATTGACCACTGTGCTTGCACATAGAGGAACTAGACCTCCGAATTTAATCAATCTGTGCAGTGAAACACACACACTAGCGGGTAGTGACCACATGCCCGTAGTGGTGGGCAACCCCATGCATGGAGCCCGGGGAGTTGGAGGTTAGGTGACTTAATATGAACCGGGGACCTTCTTAACCACAAGCCTACATCTGCCCCAATATAATAAACAAAGGCTGGAATCATCAAGTACACTACTGTTTCAATTGCAGAATGAGCCTACAGCGTCCTCAGGAGTGTGTACTACCAAGTACACTAGTCCAAAGGTGGCATATTTTGTACAGAAAAACGGCCCGGACTTTCCATTCACACAGTTAAGTAATCCCCGCCCCTTGTTCCCGAAACCACGCCCACTGTTATATAGAGTAGAACGTCTAAGAGAATGACTGACAGGCGGCTCGGCCAAACAAACAAGCAAGTCTGACCGGAAGTCAAATCACCAAACTGGTGATTTCTCAGCGACCTGTGCTAATGCTAATGCTAATCCTCTGCTTTATTGATACTTATACACAAGCAGCGAATAAACAAAGGCTGGTGCACCTTTTAAATGTGAAAGTCTGAGTCTGTTAGACTGTGTATGATAATGCTATCCTAGCTTAGCTAACTATTCACCTTAGGCTTGGCTAATAAACTATGCTAAGCTAACTAGCTAAACACGTTACATGCTTTTTTAGGGTAGTTTTGTTTGCTTTGTTATTAAACGTCACAAGTACATCAGAGACAGAATGAACCGCTAGCTAGTTAAAATGCTAACCCTCAGGAACAGATGCTGGTACAGACACAACTAACGCTAGTTTAGCTAGTTAACTAGCTACGTTAGCTTAGTTAGCCAGCCGTGTTGTGCGGCCAACTCCAGGTTCCCACAGTTAACATTTAAATGGATCATTGAGGACCAGGACATTACTACTCACGGTACAGGTCGAGTTTCGGAGCGTTAGACTCGATCAGAGCCTTCCTGGACTTCTTGTCGGTTTGACTCTTAGCCGCAGCAGCGCTGTTCTGTTTCTTGCCTCTCTTCACCACCTCCCATTTACCGACAGAACCGTTACTACCGCTCGCAGACGAAGCCATGGCTGTATTACGGGTTTATAAAAGACACTGAGTGTTTGTGTTTAAACGCTTTAATTCCCCTCTGTGTTGTCCGTGTGCTGCTGTACAGAACACAGCTGCGACTTTAAACCGTCTCTTTGCCACGTCTGCGCTCCGGGGCCGTCACGTCATCACGCAGCCGCACGCGCTGTCATGGAGGGATTTAAAAAAAACCGTTAGACCTGAGGTGAGGTCAGGGTGACCGCCTAAAGGTACAAACGGCTTTAATTCTATTACAATAAATTAAAAAATACATAAAAAACATAAAAACACTTTACTGGTAGACACCATAACTCCATTCAAAACCTTTCACTCATCCCCACTATACACTGAAGTGCTAAAATAGATCTTGTACTGACAAGCCTAATGTAAAACACAGGCTGGTGGTGGTTGTGTAGTGGTGTGGGGATTGTTCCAGACCCCTGGGACATCTACCAGTCCTTTCTGTGTGTGTCCTTTACACACATTTTCACACCCTTTCTGAAGGGTTACTAGGGCAGCCGTGGCCTAGTGGTAAGAGAACCTGTCTTGTGACCGCAAGGGAAGGTTTAAGACACAGGGCAAGACACGACCGAGGTGCCCTTGAGCAACGCACCTAACCCCCCAGCTGCCCCCCGCTCCGGGAAAGTGTGTTCACTGCCCTCTAGTGTTCACTGGTTTGTGTTTCACTCCACAGATGGGTTAAATACAGTCGACAAAATAGTTCGCTTTCAAGTCCTGCATTCGTTCTGATGGGCTTCCAACAGGACAAGGTGTCGACACACGTCTAGAGCCAGCAAGTTATGGTTAGAGGAATACTCATCTATAAATGTTTAGGCTCTGTAATTATCAGCTAAGTTCTCAATGTTTTTTTAACACATCTGAGAGGCTGTGTGAGGCGTTGTATAACACAGAGATCCTACACCTCAGAATACAACAGAATTGTTCTGAAGAAAGTACAGGGGATCTATCACCTTTAAGACTGGTGTACCAGTTTTTCTGGTCACTTCAGTGTATAGTGCACTATTATAGTGAAACAGGCATTTTGTAGTGCTGTCAGAAATCTCAACTGAATTCACAACACTATACACTGACATGCCTAAAGTCATGAAGTAGCAGTATGTAAAGTGATTATGAAGTGACATTACCTCAGGGGACGGCTTAGGAATGCCCACATGTGTATAAGTTGTGAGGTGTTATCTTGTGAGTGAGGTTAAACACCAGCCAGAGTGCTTATCACAAGTCAGTGTGCGTTATCAGAGTCAGAACGAGGCATGAAATTGGGAGCAGAACAGTACAGAATAGTGACAGACTGGGGTCTATGGCTTCATGGGGTTTGTGCCGCACACAATCCCTACAATCAGCCGAAAACAACTGGTACCATGACTCATGGGAAAACTCCAAGTCTCGTCGGTCCAGTTGGCAACCTTATATGCCCAGGTGAAGTGCTGCACTCTGGTGGGTCTTCTGCTGCCATATCCCAGGGCAAGATAAGAAACGCTGCATTGACCTTTATTTGGCAAAGACATAAACTACGCTTTAAATGAAAAAGAAAACAATTTCATTGCCAGAATACACTTTATTTTACATAGTAAAACTCCAAATAAACCAGGGTCAAAATTAATGAGCTACAGACAGATCCTGTCAATTAAAATAAACCTTTATGGCATTAATGCATATGAAACAGGAAAAATAAAAAATTAAACACTGACATAGTAGCTTAAATCTCAGTTTTATAATTTAGTCAGTAACAAGTCAGTAACAAATAACCACCAGTAATCTAATATTATTATTTAATATTTTTTAAATGAAACCCACATTCTTATGAACTGTTTAGTGTTCATTTTATAGCTATCTGTAATAAATAAATATATCTCAAATTCTTACAGCTGCAAAGTGCACACATTAAATTCAAACTCAGTAATCAGAAAGAAAAGATTTTTCCAGGCTACCAAAATACTGTAGATATAAAAACCATCTGCACACCCCTGTTAAAAATCTTATCAGGATGAGTTTTGACCAGGACGTATCATTTAACCACATTTAACCCTCTCTATAATCTGTACAATAAAATTGAAAAACAAACTGAAAACATTAAGGGGGAAAAATAAAAACACCAAAACTATAAATAAAAATAAATATACAATAATGTGGTTGCGAAAATATGCACACCTGTAAACTAAAACTTTGTTGAGGCACCAACAGCATTCAGTCTTTTTGGGTAGGAGTCTATCAGCATGACACATTTTGACGTCTTGGCAATCTTTGCCCACACACATCCTTGCAAAAGTGCTCCAAATATTTTCAGGTGACCCCACAGATTTTCAACTGGATTCAGGTCTGGGCTCTGATTTGGCCATTCCAAAACACTGATCATCTTCTGGTGAAGCCAGAATATTTTGGGTCTTGTCAGGTGTGCCTAAGGGTTTTCTGCTGAAATTGACTGATATTTGGAAGACATAACTAAATAAATGTCAAGAAAATCGTAATAAAACAGCTGAACTTTAGACAGGGTTAATCAGCATCAATTTAACTGATGGCAGGTGTGTACTGACTTCTGTTTAACGTCAGTTTGGACGTTGATTCTGAACACAACCACAGCCACAATTCTTGGATGGTTATAGGAGTGTGTGCACACTTACACAACCACATTACTCCAGTTCTTTTTTTTATTTTTCCTTGTAAAAAAAATCAGCTTCTTTTTAAGTTTAACATTAACGGTGGAAAAAGTTTTTTTACATAACAAAAAACCTTGTATTTTAACAGGGGTGTGCAGACTTTTTATATGCACTGTCCATTTCTTTGGACTTGAAACATCAACATTCCTACGGTAAAAGCTCTAGCTTGCACGTCCCAATGCCAAACCCATATCTCTTAGGAAAGCACGGGGGAAAATGCAGCTGGAATCCAGGTCTGTTCACAGGATTGTAAAACACAGGGCCTTTCTGGTCTCTGTGGTCTCACAGGGTGTCTCTGATCAAGGATATTCTTTTTTAGTAAATTAGTTCCTATATAGTAGAAATCACAAATGCAAAATGCGAACCATGGGGACATTTTGCTCTGAAGCGGCCTTTTAAAATCAATTCTCAGCAGATGTTTATGAAATGTTTTAACAACAGCCAGGTACAGTAGTCGTGCAGAAGAAGGTTATATTGTGTGTGTGTATGTGGTTTATACATTTATTTCATAGTCTGATGAAGATGTGGTCTGATTTAGATCCTGCTGTCTATTAAAACTGTCTGCATTAGTACATAATATGCAAATTAGAAACTCAGATTTTCTCCTAGCCTTCTAAATAAGTTTTTAGACATGTTATAATAAATGTTTTGGTGTACATGTTAATATATGTTAAAAAAATCAGTTGGAGTAGCAACGCTCTATACTCTCTATAGTCTGTAAAATGAATACCATTTTAGACTCAAAGGAAAATACATAGCCAATGGTAAGTGGGGATAAAATTTGTCTCTACCATTAAGTACAAATGGTAATTAAAAAAAAACAATTACGTTAGCAAAACCTATGTTAGCCACTCACCACGCTGACGTGGTAAAGGCTGTGATGTACAACAGCTGCTGGTTCTTTAGAAAGGAACGGACCAAGAAGAGTCAGAGTGAGTAATTTAAAAACAAGCAATCAGGTCAGAGGAGGAATGAGTGGAAACAGGATAGATGGATAAGAACTGGAGATGAAATGAAGTTAAAGAAATGTGGGGACACATCTGTCTTTTAGAGTTTAGTACTCGTCCTGGTCTTGTGGCTGTTCATCAGTTTCGTCGTCTTCTGGAGGAGCAAAACCGTCCTGCAGAGAAGCAAACACTGCATTCAGACTGCCGTCCTTCTGTGTTGGTGAGGACTTCCCTCACCTCTGTGGCTCCCTTCCTGACTCTATTCAATTTCAATTCAATTCAATTTTATTTGTATAGTGCTTTTAACAATGAACATTGTCTCAAAGCAGCTTTACAGAAAATAAT
>JAOVVF010000014.1:1662057-1684068 GCA_028565595.1 Duopalatinus emarginatus
TACACACTATACACATACACATACACTATTTACTATACACATACGCATACTCATACACTATACACATACACATACACATACACATACACTATACACTATACACTATACACTACACACATACACATACACATACACATACGCTATACACATACACATACACTACAGAATGTAGAATGTAAGATTTTTGACATACCATACCAATGTACAATATTTCTGGTGCAACAGAGGTTTATTATTATTTATTTATTATTTACAATAATGTTGTCTTTAAGATACCTACTTGATATTTTCTTATTAAGCTAGAAATATTACATCCATAATCTTGACACAAGATTCCCACATCATTTGTTCTGCCAACTAACATGTAACAATAATGTGTTGTTATTGTTATTGTTAAAACTTGTATTTTAACATGAAATGAAAATGGGTCAAACAGACTTTTATACCTAAAAGTTTAATTCACATTTTTTAAGTTGTCTGGAATTTTTTTACAGTGTAGGTTTTGGAATAAAAATGTTCAGTAAAATCCAGACACACTTTTCGCCCTGACATTCCACCAAAGTGTAAATTTGTCCCGACAATGCATGTACAGTTTCTGGCAATTTTCATGACGTTTCACATAAACAAACACACTAGAAAGATTTCTGACGTGGATTTAAGTAGAAGTATAATCAAGCGACTAAAAATGTTGTATCTGCAGATTTTTATGTTCGCATTATTAACCACAGGACCTCAAAGTAGAAAAGGCTCCTCCCTGCAGCTGAAGTCCACAGCAATTTAACTACTCAAATACAACATAAAAATTCTTAGAACTGCTCAGATTTCACAGTAAGAGAGCATTTGGGACTGAGATCGGGAGTCAGATTACTCAGAAGCCTCCCTCGAAAGGCTCTTAGAGACCATAAAACTCATACTCACAACTACAAAGAGTGAAAGCGGGAGCAGGGCAACTCATTTTGGCCCAATTTCTCCTTTGTAGGGAGGCACGTGTTTGTAAATCACCCTCCCAGCTTGGTAGTTAATGTGATATAGGGAAGAGATGTACGACCTCCATTAGGAGAAAATTCTGAAAAAAACAGGGCTCTAAATTGCTCCAAGGTAATTATACTCTTTCATATCCTTTTACTTGATTAAAAAAAAATTATGTAAAGCTGCACTTATTGCCAACTCTGTAGGAAAGCTAGTGTTGCCAAGAACCTTTATCCTTTTCTCTTTTTATTTATTTAAAAAAAAATACAAACTCTTAATGGAATTTGAGGCATTACATAAACTTAAAACATGTTAAATTACATTATTCTATTTCGTGTAGTGACAGTCTGTTTAAGTCTAATATTATATGTGTAGTAATTCACAAGAAGAGTCTAGAATGAATAAACCATTACACAGTACCAGAAAAACAGGTACACCAGTCTAATGTGTACTCTAACACTTGGTAGGTCCCCCAAAGGGCATTGACTGCACAAATAAATATTCTGTATGTACTGAACCCCAGACTTCCTCCAGAACGCTCCACAATTCTGTTGTATTCCAAGGTGGAGCATTTCTGTGTTCCACAGCGTGTCACATGATGTCCCAGATGTGAGATCTGGTGACTTGGTGTGAATGACCAAACCCTGAACTCAGATGAGTTTAACCATAATTTGGACTGTAGTGGCACATTGTTCTGTCAGAAGAGTTATGCAGGACATAAACCGTTGGAGCTCATCAGAAAGGAGGCACCCATAGTGTTCACCTGTCAGAGATGTTTGGAGATGTACCAGGGGTCCCATGGAATGCCAGCTAAACAAACCTTATACCATTATGATGCCACACAGTGTTATGTGAAAAACAAAATAAACCCTTTTTGAATTCTCTTGTTTTAACGTATCAGGATATAAAAAATCTGGTCCTTAGCAGGTCTTAAATCAGGTAAATACAACATAAGATCAACATTGTGTCATTATTTATCTAACAAATATGAAGCCATAATTGAGCAGCCTCACATGGTGAAGTAGACCCCATGTATCAATAGCTTGTAGAACAAAGATTGTTTCAGGTCATTGAGGTTTGGATAGTGACTGGGTCATGGCCACACCTTGTTTCTTTACATTTTCAGTTCTGGTGTAGAATATGCAGGTGTTCTTGGGATCATTGTCGTACGTTGTATGAATTTCGGCCAACTTTAGCTGCTTGACAGATGAACTCACATTTGATAAGGATACTTTGGTATACAGAGGAGTTCATGCTGTTCATCACCCCTCCACCACTGTGCTTTTACCAAACATGGCACGGTGAGTCTCATCTGTTTAAAGGACATTGTTCTAGAAGTTCAGAATTTTTTTTTCTAACTGAATTTTTATTTTTTTTTAATTGTTTGAAAATGGCCTTATAACCCTTCCCTGATTGATGGACAGCAACAGTTGCTTGTCTAAGAGAATGGCTAATAGATTTCCTTTTTGGTGTTGTATTAACATACACCTGAATGCTCCAGACCCGGGCATACTACTATACTGCATACTGCATACTACAGTACTATATACAAGATACTGCCTACGATCTATAGTATGCAGTAGAGTCAGAAAAGTCAACATGAGCTGCAAATTCATCCGAGAGAATTTAAAGAGCCAGAAGTTTGAAACTGTCCAAAACCTTTCTGTTACTATAACTAATCAGTGTGTGAGCGGGAGGAGGAGGAGGAGGAGGAGGAGGAGGAGATCGACACTGGTGTATAAAACAGCTGTAACTGATTTATTTTTGCACTTAAGTACAGTGACAGCGATGCTAACAACCAGTTAGCGTTTTTACCTGGTAAAAGTAACAACTTTACCAACAAGACTGTTTAAAATATATTTAAATAAATGACTTTCATATTAAATAATGATAATATAATAATAATGATATATAAATATAAAATCCATGAATATGTTTCTTTGCCAGAATTACCACCTGCCTATAGTTGAAATATTTTATTTTATTTTATTATTATCAATTTGAAAATGCTGATGGAAGTCCTGACCAATAAAGAGAATACTTATTACAATGTACAAGTAAACATTTTATTCAAATAAAACAAATTCTATACTTAAAATTAATATGGCAGGTTAATGCAAGTGGCACAAGTCCATTGATAAGCGTGCAGTCTGTAAAAGCTTCACATGGTTTGTGTTTTGTTTTGAATATGAAATGAAACATGGTGTGAAAGTGAAGAAGCTCATCTGTGTGACAGGGAAGAAATCCAGCACCTGGTCATGTACATGGTTCGTTGGCAAATCACAGCAATTGTGCTACACTATGTAGGTGTAAATAATCATAAATTAAAGTGACCTTTTATATAACAAATTTATAAGCACTGTGCAATTAAGTGCGGACTCCATATACTGTATATAAATGCATGTATGTTTGTGAAGGCAGGTTGAACATAAACGTTCCGGACTGGCAAACGGCAACAGCGTCTTCTTTTGTAGATGATAGGCCCAAAACATGAACACTAAACATAAAGCTGAAGTGTCTATATGAAATACACACACCACTGATCCTCATATCTGTATAAACCACCATCGGAAGGGGAAATGGCTGTCAGCAAGCCTGTGCTGAGAATTCATACCCTTGTCCTCGGGTATGAAGGTATCCGATAGCAGTGGTCGGCACAAACATCTGGATATGTCAGTAATTAATCAGTCGGTAAAGGTTTTCATTCTGTTTCCCTGTTCAGTTCCAGCACCAAGGGAAAGGCCTGCAGTCTGTATCTGACTTCAGATACGCAAAAAGGAAGTCCACTTTACAAATGAGCTGAAATAGAGAAAGAGAAAAAGACACACACACACACACACAGTGAGATCAGTATTGTCTCAAATATCAAAGACGATTACTTCAAATATAACACAAGTGATAAAAATCATCTGAATCTGGGCTTCCGTCGGACGCAGAATGAAAATCACAGTATGTCAGGTTAATGACTGGTAGCCTTCAGAAGCATGTGACCAGTAAGCCAATTTCTGATTACATTAAAATATGTATAATTCGTCTGGTTATAACTGCAAGGTCAGTGGCCTGCAAAGTGGAACATTCCGATATGGCAGCATGGAAAAAGAATACGCCACTATCAATTCCAGTTGACACGATTCCCAGTATATTGGTCAGGCCTACTGCAGAGGTTATTAAAGTATAGTGTAACAGCTCTGGAAGCATATGCTCTAGGAATGATTTCGAAGGGTAATGTTACAAACACGCAGGCCTCGTGTTTTGCTAAGAAACGGGATAACAACCCCACAGCAGTGACTGAGCGTCTGAGAGTATAAGCACAGACGTAGTTAATATATAAACTGGTACAGACGAGGCGATGCAAAATAAATCGGCTGGTGGGGGCTCTGTATAGGGTTTGTGGGACCCCTGGTACATCTCCAGACGTCTCCGACAGGTGAACACTATGTGTGATGAGTTCCACCAGTTCATGTCCTGTATTCATTCTGACGGGTTTGTCCTCTTCTAACAGGACAATGGACCACAACACATGTCTAGAGACACCAGATTATGGTCAGAGGAACACTCATCTGAGTTTGGGGTTTTGCCAATAACACCTAAGGCACCTGATCTCAACGTTAGTGAACACATCTGGGACGCCATGCAACACGCTGTGGAAGACAGAAATCCTACACCTTGGAATACGACAGAATTGTGAAGCGTTCTGGAGGAAGTCTGGTGTTCATTACATACAGAATACTTCTGCAAGTTTGTGGATTCCTACGCTCCTGTGGGGGACCTACAGAGTATTAGAGACCTGTGTACCAGGTTTTCTGCCATTTCAGTGAGATGCAAAAGCTGAATTTAAGATAAACAGCCGCGAAACTTTGTCTCTCATGCTCTCTCTGTCTTCATCACACAGTGCTACGTGAAACTACATGGTGCATGTGCTTGTCCCACATAATGATGCAGAGCAGTTAAACAGCCCTTTTTATAGCTCTGAAGTTTCAACAGTAGAGAGAAAATAACTGCAACACTGAAAACACAACTGAAAATCACTGACACAAGTTTGTACAATAAAGTGCATGTGTGAGTGAATATGACACAGAAAGAGAGATTGTGCACATGTGTATATATACAGTATATATATATATATATAGGTCCAGATGTTGCTGTTGGAGGGCTTTTCTGTGCTCTCTCAGGTTACTAATTAAATAAGGATATAGTGTGTGGTACAGTGTGTGGCATATAGTGTGTACGTGTATTTAGCCCTTTGTGAGGACCAGACATGTGTCCAGGACTATGTCAAATGTCCTCACAAAAATACAAAGAAACTGTGAGTCTGACAGAGTTTATGATTAGGTTTAGACAATATATCGATTGGGTCAATGGAGAGTTGCACCAAAGAACTGTGTGTGTGTGTGTGTGTGTGTGTGTGTGTGTGTGTGTGTGTGTGTAAGAATAGGAAGGAGTGATTAAGAGTGCGTGACTAACAGGGATACATTACATATAAATCACAAAATCATTATGGACGCTTCCACAAGCTCGACTTCACACAAACATTCCTATCCGTTATCAGTTTTGCCAAGTTTTAGAGTACTGCAGTAAGGCAACACATTCCCAAAACATTCCTGATGCCTTTTTTCAGCAGTAAAAATCAAATCAAACGGGCGTTGGCACTGTGCTGTAATGACATCTTCATTTCATTGGTCAACTGAGGAAAGCGAGGACCATCCTCCCTAAAAATAATCCATTAAACTACTACTATTATTAGTCTTTTATCACAAAAATCATCTTCAAATTATTATCAAAATAACAACAACACCCCCACTATAATTGAAGATTCTTGTACGGAGGTCTGACACCCCCCCACCCCACCCCCCGAGTCTTCCATTAAAAACTCATTATAAACGCTCATTAGCCCAGTGGCTTCTAAGCCCTGGAGTTTAACTTGGTGTTAATAAAAGTATCAAGAAAGGACAAACACTCCTTTAACCAGAGGCCTTGGATTTAGGGCCTAACATCAGTGACCAATCAGAGCTGAATGTGTTAGGAAATACCCAATCAGAGTTTTGAGGGAGGGAGTAATCGATGATACTGCACACAAATCTTGTCTTGTGTCAGAATTTATAGAGTAAGAATAGAAATTGCTGTGTTTAGTGCAGAAGTGTTTTTTTTTTTCTGTTGGAACCTTAAATAATATGATTAAATAATATGAATAATGTTGAAATATTAAATTAACCATGTGACTCATTAGACTAGTTTCAGATACTTCAAGAATTTAACTAAGCACTCTTGTAAGTCGCTCTGGATGAGGCCGTCTGCCAAATGCCGTAAATGTAAATGTAGACTATAATGACCAGAGGAAAATGAAGATTACCAAACCAAATGGTAAAGTCAGCATGTTCCAGCACCACATTTACCTTAGTTACTGTATTTCAGGTTATACATTCAAATATGTTTTAATCCAATAAAAAATAAATTAATAAGTGAATGAATCAATGAATGCCTGACAGCTTTTACAGTGCCAACTATCCCAAATTTTACCAGTGATTGCTTATGCATGTGCCATCACTAACACCCCTAAATCACCAACCTGCCTTCTCTCCTTTCCTACTTTTACAACCACCAGATGCCCACGGTAAGACTGGTGAATTAGCAGTGGAACCAACAAAATCATATTTTGACCCCAAACACGGGCTCCAGCACACATTTTGGATTGTGTTTAGACCTGTGACATCTAGATAGCTGTGTTATAGTCTATCTTTAGCCATTTGACTCTTCCACCTCAATGTAACAACGTAACCTGAGAGCGCTGGCGTTAACATTAGAAAACCTATCCGGCTAGCTTAGTAACGTTACCACCACTGATGGCTGCATCTGAAAGAGTTCCCAGCTTATAAACACTCAGTCTAGTTGAGGATGGTGCTTTACAGACAACTAAGTTGAGTGGCCTTGAGACATGAGACAGATCTTGAAAATTCCTCGAAAATACCTGTCCAGTTGGCGGTATAATTAGCCATTTTAACCTTGGATTAACAGTACCAGATAATATTTGCCGTATGTACCATCCTCTGCTTTTTTATTTCCTCGGTCATAAAAAAGACATTGTCTCCATCTGTACTTCCATACCTAACAGTAAGTAAAATCAGTATACGAGAACAGGTAGTGTGTCTGACATACATAGTGCTCATTAAACAGTATGTGAAAGGTACGCGCAGTACTGCATCAGCAGCGATTTTGAAATATGTGAACACAGCACACTGTGGTCCTAAAATCAACTAGAGCTGTGCAGGCATTTCAAAGCTAAAGAAGATAAATGGTAGAAAGTGCGGAATAACCAGAACCTGCCTTAATTCCAATTTTTCCAGCGGGGACTCTGAACAACCCGTGACAGATAATAGAGTAATTGACTAACCGACTTTATACTATGTAATACGTGGTTTCGTTTATCCATTAAAGGATTTTTACTACCTTTTTAGGTAAGGTAGATTTTAAGTAAAAGTGAAAGTGAAGTGATTCACCTACTGTGCTTCTACACACAGAGGAGTTACTGGCCCGGAGCGGCTCACTGAGGCGACACTATCCAGGGAGCACCTTGTTCAAGGGCATTTCAGTCATGTCTAGTTGGTGCAGGGGATCAAAACAGCAAGCCTCTGGTCACAAGACTGGTTTCTTAACCCTTAACCACGGCACCCCCAAGTGGTTGACTTCAGTGCTGAAATTCATATTACTAGCAAAACTTATGAGAAGATTTATATTATGAACCTAGATATTTCGCTGTAATGCCTTTTGACTCACTGCGGTTTATTATAAACGCGTCGGTGATCAAATATTACCTATTTTATGAACAGACCTTCTTTTCTCAGAGACTGGAGATTGAACACCACCATTGTGCTTGCACCTTAACAGTGTGTCTGTATATAGCGTGTCCATTTGTGTGTGAATACCTGTGCTTCATTTGTTCTGGTCTCTGATCCTCAGGCATCTCCTCTTCAAAGCCGGCTCTATTTCAGTATGCGCGCCGCTTTGCTCGAAAGCAGGCACATGCATGTGTGAGCTCTTGTCCCAGCTGTGTGTAACCATGTGAGACAGTGTGTGTGCAGTCGTCAGAGAGATCGCGTGCGCATTCTTTTCCCGTAATTTTGGTGGGATGGACCGCGCATATGCATGCTCATCGGCTGCGAGAGCATCGCTGTCTATGGCTCCTCCCCTGGTCTCCTCCGACTGGTCCGTTGGGCAGTCTGTTTGCTCAGCCGGACGGGAACAGTTTACGCCAGGTTCCCGCCCTCCCGACACGTTCTCTTTTACGTCCTCGGGTTCGGGAAGTGGGGATGGATTTTGGCCAGAGCTTGTTCTTTGTTCCGAGTCAGGCTGAACTGTAACAAGGCGTGCTGAGGAGTAAAGGGAGTGAACCGAGGTGGAAGTGGCGACGGTGTTGTTTAACAGGACAGAGGCTGTGGGAGTGACCACGGATGTCGTGTTTAGGGCTGTCTGTAGAATGATTGAACCCCGTGCATTTGGCGAGTCCGCCGGGGGAGATGCAGTATCGGAGGCTGAACTGGACGTGTGCTTTAAAGTGCCTGTGTAACATTTAGCAGATGTTTGTTGTGCATTTGAGTCATCTCTATCCCCGTTCCTGCCCCATCCATTCTCTTGTTCGACCTCCACCTGCTTACTGATGTCCAACTCTGTGTCCCCTTCCTGCTTCACTCGGCACGTTGCTCTCTGTATTACCTGCCGCTCTCTAACTTCCTGTCTCTGATCTTCTGGCAAGGGAAGCGTAGGACTGACCTGTGGATGAGCAGATAAGATTGGGAAAGTATGTAATGAGAAAGCAGGCGAATATGGATCCGGGGACGAAGGCTGCTCTGTCTTTACTTTGTGCTCCAAGACGCTCTTGATGATCTCCTGATCTTCAGACATCCGCTCTCTAGGTACCAGTTCAGGAGTGACTGGAGCTGCGTCTGTTACGGTCTTCTCTTTGTCATTGTGGGTACGAATAACCCCGGCATGCCCTACAGTGCCTGAGTTGACTGGTATTGGTATGGGAATTGGCACAGGAACTGGAAGGGGAACTACAATCGGATATGGCACCAGGACAGTAGGTTGTGGACATGGCAGACCCAGAGTTGGTATGAACGATGGAACCGGGTGAGGGTAGGTGGGTGCACAGTGCATCATCGATGCCGGATATGGGTGTAAGAGCTGTGGTGGGGGAAACGGCTGAACCGAGGGTGGGTGTACCTGTGGAGATGTGTGTGAAGGTCTCTGGTGTGGGCTGGAGCCTGGATTTCGGGGTTGTGCATGGATAGGTGCCCAGTTAAAGGCAGGAGGCTTCTGTATCACCCATGGTTGCTCTACAACAACATGAGGTGGAGGAGTAGACGGCATTGGAGTGCCAGTCTGGAGCTGAGCAGAAGCACAGCTCTGTCTGTCCTTCTGCTGAGCCAAGACGGATGGTCTAACTGTGGATGACGAGGAAGAGGAAGATGACACCGGGGTTGAAACGTTGGGTGACACCGTTTCTTTGCTGTCCCCCTCCACAGAAGGGTTGTTCCACGATTCTGGTGTCAGCAGAGTTTCAGTGTCTCCGGCCTGATGACTCTCGTTGTCTGGTTGACTCGGACTAGAGCCAGATGTTGTAAGGGCAGCCCGGGCCTCTCGGTAGAAGATGTCCATTTTGTACTGATTAAGGCACTTCGTACTGCAGAACTGCAATCTGTCGTCACCGGCACCTAAATCCAGGTACTTGGTGTGACGCACATGTTTGCACCAATCACATACCTGAGGAGTTCAGAAGAGAAGCAAGTTAACCCTTTAATAATTTTATTCTGTGAAGGAAACACAAGCAGACCTTGATGCTGACAATATGGGCAGCGGTGCTTGTGCTACCAGCAAGTTCAGTCCTTCTTGTTACCGATTTGAATGCCTCAAATAGCCCAAGGTTAGCTGTTCTTTGGGCTGTTCTTTGGCGTTTGGGCGGTTCTTTGGCGTTTGAAAATTTGCGCACATGTTGCACAGCAGTGAGCTCACACATATAACGAGGTGTCTGAAATCATTCACTATGCTGTGGAGTTCTGTTCCCAATACTACTGCTCTGTATCGTGTTTAGGATGTAGGGCATAGTGAATAGGGCACAGTTTCAAACACATACCAAGGCTGCGTCCGAAATGCCGTACTCCCATACTAGTTAGTATGCGAATCTAGTATGCGACACGATGTAGTGTGTCCGAATACCAAGTACGTATCAGGTAGTATGTGAAAGGTTCCTGGATGTCCTACCAGGTCAGGAGAGATTTTCTAGTACACTCCGTCAGCACACTATCCTGAGCTGGACATATCCCATAATTCACCTAGAGCAAAAGAGGCTGTTTATACATTTTTTCTCAGGAAATACTTAACCTCCCATCTATAAACATATAAAAAGCCACTTTTTGCACTGAACTGCAAGCTCACTTTATGTATGATTATCCGTGTAGGCTGAGCTGAGGTAACATTTTTAATTACAAACAATTACAAATTAAGTTAATTAAAATTGAAACGTTAAATAATTGTGTGGGACGGGTGACTCAAGTGGTTGTGACGTCTTGGGTCAAAGGTTGTCGGATCAAGTTCGTCCGTGGTGGTGTGCATACTACACACTCGCATACGAGAAGTGTATACTAGTCTAGCGGTTGAGCAGTACATATTCGCTCCAAGCTAGTAGGCAGTATTCAAGTACGCCATTTCGGATGCAGCCAAGTCAGCAGTTATGGTTATAGTTCTCTAGTCTGCCCTCTAGTGGAAGCGTCTTGTAACAAGTGTAGCACAAAGGCAAGCATGTTTGGATCAATTCTAAACGTTTGTCTGCTGGTTACAGTAATAATTACGATGATAAAACATGGACACCCTGAACACATTTCCTAGTTTTACTAATGCTAGCAGTTGTTCCTGGACTGTTTGTCAAACTTACAGAACTTTTGTATGGTGTACAGAATGAAGCAATTTATTAACATAAGTTTGTGCCCCCTTTGCATGGACTATCCTTTAAATCAAGAATATAAATACTTACAAATATGATGGCAACCACATAAGGCAGCGGCAACGAATTGCATGGTTAAAAACCGCCCTATTCTGTATAGTTATTTCAACTATATATTTCAACTGGCGGGTGGAATTTTTTTCATTATTATAAAGAAACCGCAGTGCATTTGCTCCATGAGCACTTACTCGTGTGTTATTGTTCATCTTAAGCATGAGCTGGGGAGGCGTTTCCTCCGTCTGACCAGGAGGAGGAGAAGACGGATCGCCATGTCGATTTTCATTTTGAGCCTAAAAAAATAAATAAACAAATAAATAAACGGAGCTTTTAAATGTTAATATTCTTAGGGAGAAGGAGCTCTCGGGGTAAATGTGTAGATGGTGACTACCCACTGTGTGTTGCTGTGAGTGTGTGTAGTGACTGCTCCAGATTGCAGTAAGCTGATCCTGTGTTGACTGTACCCGGTGCTCTCCCCCGTCTCGCTGGTGTATGGAGTGTGAAACCCGATGCTGTTGCGGTAAAGTATGTGCTGCAAGAGGACACCGCTCTCCCCATGGCAGCCCTTACTCCTTCCTCTCAAACAGGCTCTGACTTGATTTTCCATCTCTTTCTTTCTCTCTCTCTCTCTCTCTCTCTCTCTAGGTTAGCTCTACTATTCTGTTTCTGACTTCTTTATACAGCCTTCTTTGTTGTCGAAATATATCTTACAGCAGGTGAGAAGTGATATCTGTCCCGAATGACGACTGCTGTTTTTTAATGACTGATACGCCAAAGTGAGTGTCATATTCACCACAGCTCTGCAGCGTATTAGGCACCGAGTCTGTTTAAAGGTGAATTTTGGCACATTGGTATCTTTACGCCCACTGTGTGTGTGTGTGTGTGTGT
The DNA here is from genome assembly GCA_028565595.1 of Duopalatinus emarginatus. Lineage (NCBI taxonomy): Eukaryota > Metazoa > Chordata > Actinopteri > Siluriformes > Pimelodidae > Duopalatinus > Duopalatinus emarginatus. Next base: position 1,673,906 of record JAOVVF010000014.1, read on the forward strand.
GTGTGTGTGTGTGTGTGTCTGTGAATTTGGTTTCAACCATTCTAAACTACTGCAAGCTGAGATGCCCCCTTATTAACCGACTCACCAAAGGTGACCTTCTATTCAGAAAGGATTAAGACGCTGCCCTAGACAGCAAGCATGCTTGCGCTGAATGACCACAGCCTCATCGAGTGGTCCTGGCAGTCGCATCCGCGAGTGTTAAGCAGCTGTTAACGCCACTGAATGCTGTCAGTCAGCAGACGCTGAATACACACGGGCCGCATCTTGTGTTCGTTTCACAACTCCAGTTCACAAAGGTTCGAAAAAAAATGTGCATATTTAAAATGACTTTTTTGTATAATTGTTTAGTAAACATAACCATGTTGGGCAATTTGAATGTCGTCTGTGGCGGTGGGCTGCCACCTGTAATCCAGGTGTATGCTACGAGCCTGGGTAACATTTGGCCTTCCACCACCTCAGAGCCAGATTTAACAATCGTCTCTTCTGAATCTTTTCTGGCACAAATCCCCGGAGCTGATCAGTTCCGGTATTGGACCCCTATACAAAAAGACACACGGCTGCTCTGTGTCTCTGTGTCTGCCAAGCAGATGCTGCGCTCCATTTGTTGTCTGGGGCTTGATCAGATTACTCAAGTCTATTCTGGTAAAAACGTTTATATCTGGCTTATTCATACCACGTCATTACTTACTGTAAACACATGAAGGTTAACATTTGTAATGCCAGAAAAACTGGTAGAGTCTGAATAAAAGTACAGGTTGGTGGTGGCAGCAGATCGGTATCAGATATGTTTAGATGACATTCCATGGGGACCACTGGTACATCTACAGACATCTCTGATGGGTTCTCTGAAGGGTTTGTCCTCTTCTAACAGGACAACGCATCAACACACGTCTAGAGACACCAGATTATGGCTGGAGGAACAGTTTGGGGTTTTTGCCCCTCCCACTTAAGTCACCAAATTACAGTGGGTTTTTATTTATTTATTTAATCTTTATAATGTGTTTTATTATATCCCTAATATTTAAAAAATGCTGCATTTTATCCCAATTGATTCAGAGGCTAAAGAACCAGAGCCATTTTTTTCTCCAATAGCATTAAGTGGAGTTCAGCTACTTAGCTGTCGACCTAAATGATGATTCCTCACGGATAAATTTCACCCTCAAGATTACGTCAGGTTGCTACCGATACAGCCTTGAAATACTCTGGCTGACTGAAGTCCTCCCCGGACAGACAAGACACTGACCTTATTGCGTTTGAAGTAGGCTCGTCGGCACATGGCGAAACACTTCTCACTGCAGAAGCTCTTAAGTTCAGAGCCCATGACCAGGGAGTAGCGTTTAAGCCCCTCCTTCTGGCACCACACACACACAATCTGAACATTCTGCTGCTCATCCACTAAGAGAAAGAGAGACAGACAGACAGACAGACGGATTAGAAATCCACACATGTGGCACTATGCATATTTACAGTGCCTATATGCAGTATTCACCTCTTTTACAGATGTTTACAAATAGAATCGTTATCTTTTTTAAAAATATATAATGTAAAATAAGTGATTGCATAAATATTCACCCCCTTTTCAGTCAGGTGCACCTTTGCCCCCAATCACAGCACTGAGTCTGTGTAGATAAGGTCTCAGTCAGGCCTGTACATCTGGACACTGCACTTTACCCCATTTCTATTCGGAAAACTACCAAAAAATTGTTACCCAATTCCTCTTTGGAAAACTATTCCAGCTGTGTCAGGTTGCCGAGGGATCGAGCGTGAGCAGCACTTTTCCAATCCAGCCACTTCGCCACTCCAAAACCGTTTCTGTGTAGTAGTCATTGTATGTTTCAGGTCACTGTCCTGCTGGAAAAGAAATCTTCCCCCAACTCGTAGTTCTCTTGCACGTTGCATCAGATTGTCCTCCAGGATTTCCCTATACTTTACTCTGCTCATTTTACCCTCTCCCATTACAATCCTTTCCATATCCTGGCTGTTGAAAAGGATCCCCACAGCATGATGCTGTCGGGGTGGTTTGTTTAGTCTGGTCATTTTTAGTCCGCTCCATTTTCGTTTCATCAGACCAAAGAACCTTCCTCTGTTTAACCTTGGACTTGTCTATAAAGCTTTAAGTACTGAAGAACCCAGGCATTGGTCTTTCCCATAACAGCTGCTGAGGCTTTTAACTCCTGTACAGTGGTCATAGGTGTCTTGGTGGCCTCTGTCACTGGTCTCCTTCTTGTATGGTCACTCAGTTTCTGATCTGATGTTGACATATGTGCCATATTTCTGCCATTTCTTAACCGAACCCTAGTGGATGTTCAGTGACTGGGATTTTTTTTTGATCCATCCCCTGGTGATGAACCAGTGGCTGGACCTTCCAGACACGTGTCTATAACTCGAAACACATTTATTGCACTCAGGTGATCTCCATTTTTACTAATTGTGAGACTACTAGGACCAACTGGCTGGACCTTGGTTGAATTAGGTTACATTAAAGGGTGTGAATGTTCACGCAATAACTTATTTTACGTTGTTTATTTTTAATTCATCGTTTCTATGTAACGTCACCACACCTGCGGAGGGTTTGATGAGCGGCACCACGACGTGTGTGCTGTGCAGGTCCTTCGTCTGGGGAGAGAAGGAGGATGAGGAAGGAGAGAGAGGAAAACCAGGAGATTCTTTCACTCCATTTTTAGCTGATGACGAGGAGCCAGACGTCGGCTTGCTCTCCATTACAGTAGGCTTTGGATCTGAATTCTCTGGGGGTCAATAAAAATAACTTCCATGAGTTTTTGTTGTATATAAATAGTGAACGTACAATCCAGTAATCAATTAATAGTTAACATAATGTGGCTAATTCTACTTATATATAAAGTGTAAGGTCTAATTTCAGCAAGCCTTAAAATACTGCTAATGCTACTAATTTATCATTATCAGTAAGTTAACAGTTTTATACATATAGTTCGTACAACATGTGTGTGCAAAGCGCCCGGTTAGGAATCAGTAAGCCTTCCAGGGTGCATTCCTGACCCTTGCCCAGTGTTCTGCAGATCCTCCAGGACCACAACCAGGACTGTGTGGTTACTGAAGATGAATGAAGGAATTAAATGTCTGGGTTTTGAATTCAATTTCTTCTAAATTTAGTAATTGTAAAGTAAACAATGAGGTCTATGAAGTCTCGCAGTGATTACAATACCAACATAGGCGAATTTATCAAATATTTCAGATTATAGGTTTGGAATAAACCGAATATAAGATGACTAAACCTATTACTAGATTACTACGTTTGAACTATAATAGTACAGTACAGTTTTCTTAATTCAGAATTCCTGAATGGTGCAACAGCACCGTAAATCTTAACTGTATAAAATTTGAATTATGTTTACACCACAGCCACCCAGGCTACAGAGTACAAAGGAGCAAAACCGACCGCTCGCTGGGTGTCAAGAATGACATCACAGTGACACTAGCCAATCACGGCCATCTGTACACTCAAGTGTGTGGACAGAGATACACCGCTCCATGATACAACATAAGTAGCAGTTTGAAAAGACGTGCTGGAGGAAACACACCATAACTTCATCACTTCCAGGCTGGTAGGAACTGCTATGATAGTGACTGGTGGAAGGGGTGATGGGAATTTGTCAGGATCAGGTTTAATTTGTTTAATCTAGCTTGGTGGCAGCCGTGGCCTAGTGGTTAGGGAACCGGTCTTGTGACTGGAAGGTTGTGGGTTTGATCCCCGCCCCGGGCAAAACATGACTGAGCTGCCCTTAAGCAAGACACCTAATACCAAACTGCTCCCTTGGGGCCATGCTTGGAGCTGCCCCCCTGCTCTGGGCAAGTGTGTTCGCTGCCCCCAGTGTTCACGTGTGTGTGTGTTTCACTGCATAGATTGGAAATACAATAGTTCACATTCATGTCTATAATCTTCAATTTGGTTCACATCATTTCTGACAATTTCAAAATTGTCTTTATTTATATACAGTTTACATATGGACAATTGATCGGTTCTTTAACAGGTTAATTTTTTTCCTTTCAGGTATAAATTCTTGCATATTCTTAATGGTGAATTAATACTTTTTATCCAATACACAATGTAGATCATCTGAATGACCCCAAAGCTGCACTGGAGTACAACATGCCACTGAAATAAATACAGCAAGATTTGTAAAGTCCCATAAAATTAAAAGCAGGAACCAAATCCTGTTAATACTAAACGCTGAATGGCTTTTTAAATGGCCACCGTTTGTAAAGAATTACACAGAAACCTGGACTGGTAGCCTCTTAGAGAGTCAATGGGAATATTCTTGTATAACCAGTAAAGTCAACGAGAGCCTTGATTCTGGCTTTCAGATTAAAAAGCTGCTCTAACGGACCATCACAGCCCTGATTTCAGATCCAAAGTCAGGGTTTAACATGTCTCTGCAATTGTGTGTGTGTGTGTGTGTGTGTGTGTGAGCTCTCACCTTTAAGCACAGATACTTGGTGGCGTCTCGCTCTGCCGTTGTGACTCCTGACGTCAGCAGCGTCTGAGTCTTGCAGGTCTACTTTATCATATCCGTACCAGCCCAGCAATTCATTCATTGTGCTCTCTGCGAAGCTCTGTCTCACACACACACACACACAATTGGTAATTGGTAAACTCTGACCATAGTATGGAGATTTAGTGAAATGTATACTCCATCCCATGCTCCATTTGTGGCTCAGAAAATCTGACTGAAAAATGATGCAGCCGCGAGGAAGAAAAAGTTCTGAATCAGTCTTTGTTATTTTATTCTAAATGGTCTGACATCAAATCTGGCTAAACACTCAAGAGACCTCTCGCTCCCTCGCTCGCTCTCTCTGTTTGAGATTACAGAGGTGGGTAATTTGATTCGTAGTTAGCTGAAATCCGAGGAGGACACAGAACACCACAGCTGGGTTTGTGGGCTTCCCAGAAATCCCCTGTCTTCTCAGCCTCATGTCCCCCACTCCTCCAGTTCCCCCGGTTCTCCTTCTCATCTTCCCCAAAGGATCCGATTCCACACACAACACCCCCCCCACACCCACCCCCACCCCTCTCTTCCTTCCTTTCCACTGCTCTGGTTGCTTTTAAAGCTCTCACTTCACTCGTCTCTCCCCGAGCGCTCGCAACCAAAACAAACAGTCGCCGGAGAACACTGGTTCCCTCTCTGCTCGCTCGCCCTTTTTTTCTTCTCCCTCGCTCTCTGTGTCACCTGACTCTTCAGCCCTTCTCGTGTTTCACTCTTTCTCTCGAAAACAGGCAGTATGCTTGAGAACAGGGGGATTCTCTCAGAAACGGCATATCCGTTACGTCCAACTAGGTCCGTCACTCAGTCCGCGAATGGGCCCCGTCTGGAAATCTGTGTCTGTACGTTTGTGTCTGTGAGACAGTGTGTGAGTGTGTGTGTGTGTGTGTGTTTGTAGAAGCTGGACAGGCATCTTACTTTTATTTTATTTTACCAGTTATCTTGGGTGTGCAGTGTGACTGTATCTGGAACCTGATTACATCAAAAACCACATCAGTTTGTATTTCCCCCCCGAGATCAGACCAAACGCGTCCATATTGTTTGACTGTTTTCTCATTAGTAGGAGACGGGTCGTCTTTTCCCTTCTCTTTCCCAGTCCCTGCAGCGTTGCTCTTATTTCTTCTGTGCAGCTCACACACACACACACACACATCTGCTTGGTAAGAATGAGAAATAGAGAGAGAAAAAGCGTCCCAAAATCCGAAGCAGTCGTGGCCAAAGGCAACAAAACCTACCATGACCCCTGCTTTTGCCCCGGCTGCGCTTACATCAGGATCGTCTACGGTTTCACATGTTTGGATTAAAATTAGTTAAGTCGCAACCCTACACCCGCCGGCTCCATGGATATCATGTGCGGTGATCCAAAATCACTCACACAAAAGAGACTTGCGCCCGGTTTCCTCCCACACAGACATGGAAACCGCTCAATTCTCTCACGCAGATATTTCTCTGGACAATTCGCAACCATGGGAAGTCACACAATAGTTGGTTGGAAAGCTTAAACGCTATCGAGACCAACAGTATTGTGTCTGTACAAGGGTTACAGAATGACAAGTCACATGAAGTGGGGAAAGAAACATTGTTCAGCGTGTGATAGTTCACCGTTTCAGTGTGTATACGTTGAAACATATAGAAGTTCTATAACCACAGAGACATGCACGTAGAGGCGTTACTGTACACCGAAGAGTTAAATCACCGCTCACAGTATTTACTTTTATTCAGATTATAATGCAGATGTGGTTTCATATGATCTGAACAACCTGGAGCACACACACTGTATCTGTATCTATTTGTAAAGTTACACAATAAAGGTCCAGTGGACATTTAATGTGGACATCCAGTGGATGTTGCATGTGGACATAAAGTGAATGCTCCATGTAAACATCAAGTGGACATTCCATGCAGACATCTAGTGGACATCCAGTGGACATTCCATGCAGACATCTAGTGGACATCCAGTGGACGTTCCAAGTTGGACATCCAATGGACGTTCCATGTGGACATTCCGTATGGACATCCATTGGACATTCCATGTGGTCATCCAGTGGACTTTCCATGTGGAAATCCAGTGGACATTCCATATGGGCATCCAGTGGACGTTCCATGTGGACATTCAGTGGACGTTCCATGTGGACATTCAGTGGACGTTCCATGTGGACATCCAATGAACATTCGTTTGGACATACAGTGCTTGTTTTATGTGGATATGCAATAAACGTTCCATGTGGACATGCAATGGACATTCCATATGGAAATGCAATGGACGTTCCATGTGGACATCCAGTGGACATTGTATGTGGACATACAACAGACGTTCCACATAGACATCCAATGAATATTCCATCTGGATATCCAGTGGACAGTACATGTGGAATTAGACACCTGTATAACACTACATACACGGTAAATCAGCCTAACCCGTATATAGACTGTACAAGGTGTACAGGCGAATGCCAACCGCTGGCGCACATCTGGCAAACTGCTGCGCACCACTCCAATAAGCCAGCCTACACACGACTGCACTGAATCTCCTGAATGACACACCTCACTACAAAACCGAGCTATCTGGAAATTAGGAGCGAATATCTACCGGCCCTGCTCTATTCCGCCCCGGGCACCAGGCTGGACTCCGTGCGTCATGAAGGCGCCTCAGAAACCTCTCCACCGCAACGAGACGCGAACCCTGTCGTACCTTCATCTCTTGGCTGACCTCCCTCTTGACGGGATGAGCGGGCTTCCTGCTGCGCTTGCTTTCCGGCGGTCTTCCCTTCTCCATCTTTGGCATCGTTCATGAAGGCGAAGAGAAGCACAGAGAGACGAGGCGCTCCGTTGCGAAGCGCCGACCGTGTGGCGGAGTTATGCGCGCAACACGGAAAAATGCGCACACGCGACAGCGGAGGCGGGGCTTGTGTTATGTAATCCAACACCTGGAACCCATTCAGTTCCTGAACCCTTCCTCTCTCCATCTGTATTTCAACCCGTCCCCAAGGGCCATGTGATTTATTTGTCCTCAAGTCCCTAAGTGTCTTCAAAACAGAAATCATGCTCGTGTCTATTTTCTGACCACATGCTCTGATTTGCTCACCTGAATCAGACAGAATACGGCCAAAATCTACTTTATGGACACCTGACCTTCATACCCATATGTGGTCCATCCCCAAACTACTGTATAGTAAATCTTTTTGGAATGATTGGTCACAAAAGCAGCCTTGGAACCAGAAGGTCTCAGGATCAAAACCCTGCAAACCGACAGGACTCGACTGAAGTGCCCTTGAGCAAGGCACCTAACCCCTAAATAATCCCTGGGTGCTGCAGTTAAGAGGCAGCCCACCACTCTGGGCATGTGTGCTCACTGCCCCCTAGTGTTCACCACTGTGTATGTGTGTGTTTCACTGGACAGATGGTCAGAAGAGTAACTCACTTCACTTCACTTCACTTCACCTCACTCCACTTCACTAAGACACCTAAACCTGTTCCAGTATGACACTTACCTGTACACATCGTAAGCTCCATGAAGACGTGATGGTGTGTGAAGACTGGAATAGATACACAGATACACTTCAAGATATAGTGAAAAGCCTTCCAAGGAGAGTGACCCACAGCTGCCCCACATCTGTCCCACTGTGAGAATGACGGTGATTGGAGTACTAGAATTCAGTCACAAGACATACAGGGCTAGAGCTGGGCCAGTTTTGACCCGAAATGTAAATCATTTAACATCTCGGCTGCATGTGGACCACATGTGGCCAAAAGCTGTAAATGTGGCTGCAAAAATCGGGCCAGATTTGGCCCACAATACACTTCCTATTGCCACAACTGGACCATATTTTAGTCCTGGAATGGTTTTCGATATTGGGTGGAGCTTATTATAAGAGCACAGGGGGAACGTATCTGGCATAGGACTTGGGTGTAATCTTCAACTGTCCACATACTTTTGGCTGTAATGTTTATCATAATGCACTGCAGACATTATGTAGACTAGCAGTGTAAAGATACAGAACTTATAATCGGTTCTCTCTGAACGCAGACCGAGCAGCTTGTCCTAATTTCAAAGGTGCAATGGATCAAATTTCAGACCCCTCCGTAGCGCTGAGGATGATATGTGATCTTGGAATCAATGCAGCTATGATGGTAGAGTGTGAATAAAAGTAGGCTATTAATTACAATTTGTGAGTATGAATAAAAATGAATAAAAATTCTGTGAAATTGTATCTATTATTCTAATCTATTATTCTATCTATTATTCTATTATACTATGTATCTAATTGAATTTTCAGGGTTAGACAAACGTAAAACAGCCTTGATGATGTCTAGACTGCAGGCTGCTGGGTGTAAAAGGGTGACTAGTCAATATTGTACCAGAAAAATTGGTACACCAGTCTAATACTTGGTCGGTCCCCTGCAGAGCATGAACTCCACGAGCTTGTGGAAATATTCTGTAGGTAATGAAAACCATACTTCCTGCAGAACGCTCCACAGTTCTGTTGTATTCTGAGGTGTAGGATTTCTGTGTTCCACTGCAGAATGGCAACCCAGATGTGTTCAATAACGCTGAGGTCTGGTGGCTTATGTGGGAATAACTAAACCCCATAAAACTATGGAGCTATGGAGCTACAACCAATCTGTACCAGTCTTTTTTTTAAAGTCTGATATTGCAAGTAGGATTATACCACAGTCAGGTAAAGTCTAATCTATGGGCGTCACCTAACTCATAAAACACAGTGAATTACTTCAGGCAAATCCATGATGTCAGTAGATTTTTAGTAACATGCTAATGCCTCATGCAGTATGGCCTTTTGGTTTGTCCAGAGCTCACCTGGAAGCACTGGATGCAAGGAGGAAAACCCCCCCACACAGGGCGCCAATCCATTCAATGGTTCCACACTCACTTTCTTTCAGTCACACACTGACACTGACACTGACACTGACATGACACAGTCTGACACAGTCCGTTTCACCTACCATGTGTGTTTTTCAGGAGGTCGGAGGAAAACGCAGTACCTGGAAACACACCCCTGTGGACATGGGGAGAACCTGAGTCCTGACCCGGATCTGGTCCATACTCAGAAGTTAAGTCTCTGGGTTACTGATCAGAAGGTCAGGGGTTCAAGCCTCAGCACGGATGAGTTGGCACTGTTGGGCCCTCAAGCAAGGCTCTTAATGTTCCCTGATTCAGTGTAGCTGTTTCATGGCTGATCCTGAGCTTGGACCCCAACTTCATAACAAACTGGGATGAGCGCAGAAAACAATTTCACTGTGCTGTAATGTGACTAATAGACTTCTTCATTCCTCCTCCTCCTCCTCCTCCTCTTTTTCCTTCTTCTCCTCTCCCTTTTCATCTTTTTAACCTACTGGCTGTAAAATGTCTACAGCATTCAGCAGTCTCAGGTTCAACATCATGGCCATGCAGTTGGAAGGAAAGTTGCTAAATGCTGCTCTCTTGTGGCTGAATCCTGAACACACAGGGAGTGTGTGGAAATCTGAAACAAATCCACAACAAAATCACATCATCAGGAAACTAAAAGAACTGGAAAAAACCATTAAAGACCATCAGAACCCTTTAGACTATTCAATTAGTGATCAGGAACTCCAAGATAAAATTAATAAACTACAACCAAACAAAGCCCCGGGACCTGACGGGAT
>JAOVVF010000014.1:1722542-1734695 GCA_028565595.1 Duopalatinus emarginatus
GTAGGACAACCCGGAAAACCCGGAGTGGACTTTCAGTGGTCTGTGTCTCCTATTGATCAAGTGGAATGGATTCTTTCTCCGGGTTTTCCAGATTGCCTACAACAACTCACCGCATGTCAGTGAAGTGAATCGCTTACCTTATTTAACTTTATTAACTTTATGGTTGCAGTGTTTGGTTTATAAACTCTGGCATGGTGTTGCTATGGTTGCTAGTGAATTTTGGAGCGTGTCGGTCCCACTGCAATAACGGCACATATGAACGTCTCTCAGCCAATCAGATTGCGGGGTCAGAACTAACTGTGGTATAATAAATGACAATTTAAAAACTGTTTACTCAGATTGTTTTTGTCTATTAATTGTTGATTGAAATCGTGAAGCATGGGAAATGTGCAAAAATAGAAGAAATAATCAAACATATCAATATTGATATGTATATAAATTCCCCCAGTTTTCATGTTGGATTCCAATAATCCTGAGAACGACTGGACATGTTCTACACAGGTCCTCATATCCAGTCCTGCAGCTGAGCCTGGTTTGGTGATTTAGCTGCTCTAACACCCGTGAACACTCAGCCTGTTAATTAGCTAGTGATTTGAATTGGGTGTCTTTGATCAGTTAAATCTGCAAATCATGCTGGAGCTCGGCCAGTCTGGACGGGAGACCGGCACTGGGATTATGTGCCTGTTTTAGGGTGTGTAGTTAAGGAACCAGCCTTGTAACCAGAAGGTTGCTGGTTTGATCACTGCATCCGACAAGACACCATTGAAGTGCCCGTGAACGAGGGCAACCTAACCCCCACATCCTCTCCGCTGCTGTGCCCACCTCTCGGTCATGCATGCTCACTGCCCCAAGTGTGTGTGTTTACATGTGTGTGTTTCACTGCATGAATGCAAGCACAGTGGTCAATGAGTGGTTCTTGCTTGCGTTCACTTTCATTTGATTAATTCCAATGAGCCAAGACTTTATTATTTAATTCATTTAAGAAGAAATATTAGTTCTAGTCTCCTTAGTCAATGTGGACTGCTGATGTATCTAATGACAGGTATATGGACAACGGAGCTTCCGTTACTGGACATAGAGGGCTTATAATAAATCTGTTGGCGTAACGTGAATGGATAACGTCTCTCTCTAATCCCTGTCTAACCCTCGTTCTTCTCTTTTTCTCTACACCAGGTTCAGCCCATATGAGTGGTACAATCCGCACCCCTGTAACCCTGATTCTGACATGGTGGAGAATAACTTCACTCTGCTAAATAGTTTCTGGTTTGGAGTTGGGGCTCTCATGCAACAAGGTAGACGCTTCAGCCTGTCTGTGCTACTTGTCTGGCTCACTGTAGCCCAGTCGACTTCTCTGGGGCCCCCATCTGTTTTAGAGCTGGTACTGCAGGCTGCAAAGGACTCTTGGGTGTCAGTGCAATATACAGTATGTTACAGAGACCAAGCTGCACTTCAGTAAAATCACTCTATTCCTGTCAGTCCCATTATACTTAGACTTGCACAGGCTGATGTTTTTCGTAACACAGATAATCATATCTGACATGCTTCAGTGACGGTGCTTTGCTTTACATCATCACTGCGATTCATTTAGCGAATACAGTACACAAGAGATAATAACACACAAGTGTACAGTGAGTTACATAAATGATCACAAGTTGCCTACAATGCTGTTTCTCTCTAGCGATTGAAATTACAGCACAAAAAGTGACAGAATTACTCTTCTGATGACTGTGCAGTGGAATTGACCTCCACCTTTGATACTAGAAGGCAGTGAGCACACATGCCCAGAGCAGTGGGCAGATCCATAGTGGTAGGTGCTTTGCTCAAGGGCACTTTGTCGTGTCGCGTCGGGTGCAGGGCTCGAACCCGGGACCTTCTGGTTCCAAGGTGGGTTCCTTAATGACAATTCTACAGCTGGAGTTTCAAGGCACTTCAGATTTAAGCAGACTGGACATCAGACCAGCCTATCTGATGATACAGCAATACCTGTATATGAAGGATGAGGCTGCTATATGCTACACTCTAGGGAAAGGACACTACAGAGTCTCTTGCCACTGTGGTTTGCCCCATAGAGGTCAGTGGGAGGTGGTGATGAGGTTTGAAGTTACCTTGGGTGCATGAAAGTAAGACCCAGTTCAGATGGGTTTTTTATTTAGTCTATTTATGCTTTGGGGAAAAAACACACAAGTGTTAGTGTGTCATACTTTTGGCCAGGTTTGGCGATGTGTATGCAATAACCAAGTGTCTCAAAATGACCTTTAAACAAGCGATATAGCATTGTCTAGCAGTAATTTGACAAATCCAGTATTCTGTAGGTAAGTAGAAAGCTGATGTCATTTAAAAGTATCATAGTAAACAATAAAGTGTACAGGTGAAAGAAAAACAGGGTGTTCCATATAGCAAAAAAATAAAATGTTTTTTAATATTGTCAAATGTGTCACCTATACACATTTTCTCTCAGCATTTTGAAATATAAAAAATATTAAAAAGTCAGTATAACAGTGTCGACAAACATGAATGACAGATATTTTACAGTTATCCAGTGGTTAGCAAAAGCTAACACTGACCTTAGCTTAAAGACATTTCTACATATTCACATTTACATTTAAATGTTAATAACTTCGTCTGTATACAAAAGTAACTGCATTATGATGTTTTCTGTCTTGTACTGAATGACACTCAGTTTTGTTCTTTAATGTATTATGTCAGTAAAAAGACATTTTTATCTAATAATGTTAAAATACACTGAACTGTGGGAAAGGGTCCCCAGGGGTCTTCCTTTGTTATTACTATCGGTCCCTTGACTGCAGTAACTTGATCTTATTTAAAAGTAAAGGTCTTTATTAACGTTGTATTGATGGGGATATAAATGTTAAAAAACGTGATCTGATGGAATATAATTTAATATACCACACATTAAATTTGTACAAATATGACCAAGCAGTTTTACTTAATTATTAAATAGCTTTTTCTTAATGTTTTATTACTTGAGGAGGCAGAAGGACCGATGCACTGAATGACATTTTGGGAGTTTTAGGGATTTTTTTTAAATCATACATTTTCTTGTACAACATAAGAAATATGGAAGCATGTCGGAGATAAATGCTTAATGCTATATGATTAAGACTGACCTTTACCACGTCTTCCTTCTGTCTGTTTCCCATTATTATTTAAACCTGTACTGCCATTTGCTCCCCTCTCCATCGTCTTCTACTGTCCTCTATAGGGTCTGAACTGATGCCCAAGGCTTTGTCTACCAGAATAGTTGGAGGAATCTGGTGGTTCTTCACCTTGATCATCATTTCATCATACACAGCAAACCTTGCTGCATTCCTCACTGTGGAGAGAATGGAGTCTCCCATTGACTCAGCCGATGACCTGGCCAAGCAGACGAAGATTCCCTATGGTGTAGTTGAAGATGGATCTACTATGACATTCTTCAAGGTGCTACAATTAAAATCAAGGACAGAGGTCTTTTTTTGGCACTCCAGGCACATTAGAGATCAGATCTCTCTTAGAGGTCATGAGTTAAGATTCTGACATTTAATTACCATAAATAATTAAAAGGTCACAGAATGAATTCATAGGTGGTGATTTCACTATTAAGGTTTAAAACTAGTGAGTAAATATTTCTCTTTATTCTGCTTATGCAGAAGACAAAGATATCTACTTATGATAAGATGTGGGAGTTCATGAACAGCAGGAGGCAGTCTGTGATGGTCAAGAGCGTAGAAGAAGGCATCCAGCGAGTGCTGACTTCTGACTATGCATTTCTCATGGAGTCCACCACGATTGAGTTTGTCACTCAGCGCAACTGCAATCTCACACAGATTGGGGGCCTCATTGATTCCAAGGCCTATGGAGTGGGAACACCTATGGGTAAATATTACAGCCTGAACATGTCACATGTGGCACATCTTTACAGTCTGTAGGCACACACTGTAATTAGTAAATTTGAATCATACTCAACATACAAATTTACTAATATATTTAAAATGTAGACAACATACACCGATCAGCCATAACATTAAAACCTACTCACAGGTAAAATGAATAATATCTAATTACAGTGGCACCTGTCATGAGGTGGGATATATTCGACAACAAGTCAGTTCTCAAAGTTGATATAGCAAGAAGCAAGAGGAATATTCTGAGTAAATTTGACTAAGGCCGTATTATAATTGTTAGACGTCTGGGTTAGAGCCAGATCCACAGTAGGATCCGTTGCTAACCACTTTGTGCCAAAAACCCCAGAGTACCTTCAGAAGTCTTGTGGAGTCCATGCCTCAGTGAATCCGAGCTGCGTTGGTGGCTGTTTAGGCAGGTGGTTTTAATGTTAAGCCTGATCGGTGTAAGTTATTGAGTTCCTATCACAGTTGGAGCCTATATACATGTTAGGGTCATGACCTACCATTGATGATGTTTGTCTTGATTCCTGCACTACAGCTAGCTTCTAATAAACTAGTTCGTGTTAAAATTAGGTGTAACATTGATGTGTACATTATAAAGAAACTGCTTAGTACATACACCATTACTTAATAGACATATAAATGTCTGGAAATTATTTCCCATCTGTATAGTAGATTAGATTAGATTATTAGATCATTTACTTTGCTGAAATGATATGATGTGTCTTCCTAGGCTCTCCATACCGAGATAAAATCACTATAGCAATCTTGCAGTTGCAAGAAGAAGGAAAGCTACACATGATGAAAGAGAAATGGTGGCGAGGAAATGGTTGTCCAGAGGAGGAAAGCAAAGAGGCAAGTGCACTGGGAGTCCAAAACATCGGAGGTATCTTCATCGTGTTGGCTGCAGGCTTGGTCCTCTCCGTTTTCGTGGCTGTCGGGGAAGTGCTGTACAAGTCCAAACAGAATGCACAGATGGAGAAGGTAGGGATACATGCTTTAGGGGTAATGTAAATACTAAGCATGTATATATTTTTAAGGTCAGAAAATACATACTAAACAGCCAGGGATCACCAAATTTGTAACATATGCTACAAATAGTGTGTATCAATACAATATATGAGTAAAAAAAAAAGTAGACACCTAAGAATCATACCTACTTGTGCTTGTTGAACATCCCATCCCAGATGTAGACCCCGCTTGGTTGTTATATCCTCCACACAAACAGGAAGGCTTGCCACTAGATTTTGGAGCGTGTCTGTGGAGACTTGTGATCATTCAAACAAGATCAATAGTGAGATCAGGTACTGATGTTGGGCGATGTGTGAAGGTGTTACGATACAGTGATTGATTATAAAATTACTCACAATAGTAAGGGTAGAATGCAAGGAAGGTGCAGAGAAGAGGTTTTAATGGAAACAAAAATTAAACAGAAACATGAACTGAAATGAAACGAGAAAATACCAAAACCAAATACCATTAACAACCCCAAAATCAAAACCAAATCCCATGAAAATCCCAAAACCAAACAAGGCACAGTCCAAGCCACACATAAACATAGTATCCAGGAACATGAAGTCTGAAGCACAATTAAGACAAACCCAATTAACTACAGTTGAATAACACAAATGATGAATTTATATAAGCCACCTGAAGACTGGGCTGAAGACTGGGCTCCGGTGTGCTGCTGGGAACTCATGTCCTGACAGGAGGTCTTGGGTTCAGTCTGTGTTCCAGTTAATTGCAAACAGGTTCAGTGGGGTTGAGGTCAGGACTCTTCTTCTCCAACCTTAACAAACCATGGATTCCTAGAGCTCACATTGTATATGAAACATTGTCATGCTGGAGAAAGTGTGGGCCTCTTAGTTCCAGTGAAGGGAACTTGCAATGCTACAGCATACAAAGACCTTCTAATCAACTGTGTATGTCCACCTTTGTGGCAACAGAATTCTCAGCCCTCTTACAATTACAACTTTTTTAAAAGTTTAATCCTCTTAAAGGGTCAATTCACCTCTGGACTAAAAGTCAAAAGTCACTGTTACCATCACTTTTTTACATTGATCTGGAGAAAAATGATTATGCTTCACCCTCAGTTTATTTTGAATCTGCCCAGGCAATAGATTGAGAGACAATAAATTAAAGTGAGTTACCAATCATATACAAGATATGTTAATCACTGCACAGGAGCAAGAGTAGGTGTGACTAGCACAGACTTTGTGGTTATAATCAGGCCTAACATTATGTAACATGAACATTGTTTACAAAATATGTTAAAGACAGCATGTAATTTTCATTTGTAACGTAAGAAACTGGCACAGTGCTTGGATAAGAAATAAATGGAATGAAATATTTAAGAGGGAATCATTGGTTAAATCAACTTGACCACTGTACTTAGAGGCAGTTGTGGCGTAGTGGTTAGGGAACCGGACCTGGGTTCGGTCTCCACACGGGGCAAGACGCGACGGAGGTGCCATTGAGCAAGGCACCCAACTCCCCCAACTGCTCCCCCAAGTGCTCCCCGGGAGCCGTGATTTGGGGCTGCCCCCGCCCTGTGCAAGTGTGTACACTGCCCTCTAGTGTTCACTGCTGTGTGTGTGTTTCACTGCACGGATGGGTTAAATGTGGAGGTCACATTCCTCTGTGTGCAAACACAGTAGGCAAATACTTCACTTTGACTTTTACTTATTTTGTTGAGTTTCTTTCTTAGAATTTCTTAATAATTTCTTCATTTTCTCTTCTGCTTTTCTAGCGGTCATTTTGCAGTGCCATGGTGGACGAGCTAACTGTGTCTCTGAAGTGTCAAAGGCGGCTCAAACAAAAACCTCAGCCTCCCACTATTGCCAAAACAGAAGAAGTGATAAACATGCACACCTTCAATGACAGAAGACTGCCTGGAAAAGAGACCATGGCCTGAGGGTCATTCCTCCCCTGCCTCTCACCCCTCTCAGGGAGGTGTGAGAAAGTGTGGGGCAGGACAGAGCCTGTGGGGCAGTAGTCACATCCGCAATGCCTTTGGGTCCAGCTGGACCGAACCAGCTCTCGTCCTCAGAGATGTTTCCTGTGGAAATCCAGATGCCTGGGCAAAGTAGATCTGTAAACCTTTACGAAACTGCATAGCAATTATATCGGTCTCTTGCTATGCCTCACACTGTAAGGGACATAAGAATGAGATTTTACTACTTGTTCTTACTGTACCAATATCCATTCCAGTAGATGTTCAACATCTCCCTGGATGGAGAGCCTCAGAGTTTAAATAGTACCATTTTATATTAGTTCCATTTATTACATTCAGTTTGTTATATCAGTTTTCAAAAAAATGAGGACTTTGAATGTACTTTAAAAATGACCTGAATGTGTATGAAAGATGAAGCTCCAATACAGCTTTTTAACTAAAGATGTCCTAAGCTACAGTAGCCAATCACTGCAAAACACATCGACACCACCAAAAACACGACAGCATTACACCAATGTGGAAAAACACTTGTTGCCCATTTTACACAGTATATTGTATAACTGACTTTTTAACGTTGATTTTCTAGTTAGAAAATGATTTATTATGTTAATATAGTAACAGGACAGGCATAAGTTTAATCCCTCAGCTTACTTTGGGTATCTTTTTATCAGTCACATATTAACATATTAACATATATATATATATATATATATATATAAAAACATTCCTAATGCAGACTGTAGCCAATCAGCAATGAGCATGTGAAGTTCAATACAGAACTACGCTTTCTGTTTGGAGTTAATCTGGACATGTTTTTGGTTTTGCTGTCATGTCTTTTGTTGTTGCGATTTTTGATTTGCGGTTGTGTTTTTGGCTTGCTAATGTGTTTGGCACTTTTAGGGCACCGTATTAAGCTATTTTTGAGCTACACCTTTTGTGTCTAGTAATCTTCTGGGACAAAACATACTACAACATTAAATACGTATGTTTTTTGACACAAAATATTGTGACAAAGCTAATGTTGTATGATAGCTGTTGTATGAACTAAACTGACTGAATGGATGCTGACGTTTCTGTAAATCGGCTGCTTAGTTTCACGGGCATGAACAGAACCACCGTAAAATTGTGTGCACGGAGGTTAAACGTCTTCAGAGGGAATTCAACATATAGTTTAACTTTATTGTTATACATACACAGTTTGTTGTGTTTTGTTATATTAAAAAAAGGAATCAGAGTGTAAGCTAAGCAATTGTAAAATATGAACTTCAATCCTCCTGGCTATAAACATAACCTGATAAACTTCATATGAGTAGCTTTTACAGATAGAAAAAAAAAACATGACACTGATACGGTTAGAGAAATGAATATGTGACTCTATAGAAGAAAAATAAATTAATTATTAGGAATGACTGTGAGTACTTGACTTACAGATCATAGTAAGTCAATACACAGTGATTGCATTGCCCATCCTTTAATTTTATTAAATGCATTGTCCATCCAGTAAATTATAGGACAAAGCAACATAATCGAAGACTTTTAAGAAATGAAGCTATTATAAGTAACATTTCGGATAGGAATTGGGTAGATGACAGAAACTAGTGTGCTTGAGGCCCACATTCTATAATCAAGACTAATGGCTTTGTAAACATAAGGTGACGTGTAGAAACAAAATGCAGCAAAGCGAGTCTACTACTAGCTACTACAGTCTATAACATTTTATTTCATTCAATTTAATACGCTATCCAGGCTAGAATAAGGTCTTTTACCACAGTTAATCATAGTACTATTACAATAATAAAATTCTAAATCTAATTAGACAACATTAAGTACCACAGAACCACTATCAAAACAATACCACGCTATTGTTAGAGAAATACCATGCGAGAAAACAAGGATCGCTCGGCTCGTTGTATCCATCGCTCAAAATTTTAGCTAGTTAGCAATAATAGCTTGACATTCATTTCTATTTTATTTCCTTCTTTTTTTTTGCTGTAGGTTACTATAGAGTTTGGAGATATGTGACTTGGATTAAAGACATGAGGTTGTCTCATGACATTACTCTGTAATACTTTTCTTCTCAGCTGAAAAGTGCAACACTGTGGTGATGTATACTGTGAATGAATGCAGTTGGCTCTGATGAATCATGTGACAAGGTTAAGAAGAATGAGCATGTACTTATTAGAGCGGAACTGTTATTACGCACAAATCACACACACTGTAATTCTATTTATATATATATATATATATATATATATATATATCATTACAATATTTCGCATATACAAATAACAATACATATTAAGGTTGTTCACCAACACAAATTATACAGTATAACATTATTTAAAAAAAAAATACTAAGGCAGTTGTGACAGACCACACCGATCTTTTTGAATCACAAAATCACTATAAATTGACACATACTACAAGGATCAGGAAGTTAGTGAAAATGACTGAATAAGTCAATGAATGTGGAGCCACACATACTTCATGATGTGATATTACAACTCAACACCATCATATCATTACCACCAGTTTTTTTGCATGGGTGGTATGACTTTTGATCGTGGTATGTCTTTTATTGTTTAACATTCTGGGCTTTATCAGAACGCTGAACTCTGTCATATTAACTGCTTCAAGATGTTTCCCAATGGCTTTCGTTTTTATTATATTGCCCCTTTTTATTGGTTTAGTTTTCTTTCTTTGCTTTCACCATCTGAAGGTTAGCACGTGTCTGATGTCTGAGTCGTTTAGGTTTCACCAAATCACTAAAGTGATTTCTATTGTAGAAAGACAATTTTGTAGTAATTTCTATCGGTGCACATGGGATGTAGCCTACTGTATTTGTATAACTTTATGAGACACGTACTAATTGTCAAGGCTCAGAATGATAGCCTATGGTTGAATGATTGGTGTGATGGCTACCCTCTGTGTTTCTCAGTCTGTGATCATTAACTGTGTTATGTTGCCAGTAATTTCTGTTAATGTACGTGTTTTAGGTTGTCTGAGGTGGAACCACTTTATATGTGATCTCATAAAAAGAAAATATCATGAACAGTTTATTGACTAACCATTAAACAGATTTATATTTAAATGTGTGGAGCCATTTTTTAAGAGAAAAAAAAAGCTTACTATATGATGGCCGAGAAAGCCTATCGCACTGCAAATAATAAAAAAAAAAAACGAGCTGCAAATTTTTAAAACACACAACGTCCAAAACACATGCAAAAAGACTTACAACACAACAGAAGTGTTTCAGATGGACACTGAAAGTGGACGGAACCAATCGAGAGCGAGCTGCATGAACAGCTCAACTTAGTTTTAACTTCTTACTGTGTAATTCTTAAGGAGGAATTAAATATAAACACGAGAAACGTTTCAATAATCTGACTGTATCTTCATTAATAAACAGATGAAACTTTTGCTGGGATTGGGGCTGTCTTGTTTCTACATCCAGGTCCATGCAGCTCGCTCTCGATTGGTTCCGTCCACATTTAGTGTCCCTCTGAAACACTTCCGTTGTGTTGTAAGACTTTTTGCATGTGTTTTGGAAGTTAGATGTGTTTTCAGTATTTGCAGCGTGTTTGAGAATTCGCAGTGTGTTCAGTTAAAGTATTACAGGCGTTGTGTTTTTGATGAATGTGCTTTATGTTATGCAGCGCAGGTCTGAATTTGCAGAGCGTTTTGTTAATGCTGTGCAGGTGTCGTCATTCTGTGTTTTGAGAATTTGCAGCGCGTTTTTAACTTGCAGTCCAATAGGCTTTCTCAGCCACCGTATTACTAGCACAAATAAGCTGAAAAACATTTCTAACGTGATACAAATGAATTGTACAGTTGTACATTCAGCACAGTTGCATTGTAGCTCTGGTCAGTCTTTTTATAGACACTCGCCAGTCTTATCTTTCTAGCTCATCTCACATGCCGAAAACTGCCAAATGTCCAGCACACCAGATACTTTCAACAAAGAACAAAAACCTGCTGTGACTGAAAAAAAACTCATAATAACAAGAGAGACAGTAAACCTAGAATAAACACTGGCAGCACTTCATGAAGGGGATCAAGCTGGACATTCACATTTATGGCACTTAACAGCAGACACTCTTATATATACAGAGCTACCCACAAAAGTGCTTAATCATTCATTTGGAATATCCAAAGCTTGACATACATGAAGTTAGGATACTGCCAGAAATGAGCCATACAATACCCAATAGAAAAATTACAAGGAAAACAAGTTCTGGAACGTGCAAATACTCATTAGTCATGCAAACCCAGTGGAGAAAATGAGAAAATAAATACATGAACTGCTGTATGTAAGGTAAAAGCTTTAATAGGTGCAAAACAAGTTAGTGCTTGTTTAAGTGCTCCTGAAAGAGGCAGGGAAGTCTGTGTTTAAAGCAGCAAGTAATTCTGCTGTACTCAGGGGGACCACCTTGGAGCCAAGACAAACAAAAGTTTGGATGCATGTCTCCCATGTGTCCTGGATGATGCTGGGTCAAGTTAAGTAATACTGGAATCACGGGAATCATCTGGCTTTGACCACTAGACATGGACTCATTTCCTGCTCCTGGATTTGCCACAATGAATGAGCTAAATACATTGTTATCACTTAGATATTCAGGTAAGCCAAAGCTAACCAGAGGATACAACTTTAAAACTTATTAGAGCTCATTATAGAGAAAAACAGAAAATCAAGGCACGTCGGGCTATTATTATAAATCAGTATGGGCTGGATGATAACACCATCAGCCATAAGTAGAAGATCACTTGTGTATCATATAAAAAGTCAGACAAGTATGTCACTGTAGATAAGAGAAATTTAATGGTTAAATTTCACTGTGACAGGCAGGGGTGTCAGAAGCATTTTTAATGTGTGTGTGTGTGTGTGTGTGTGTGTTGGAACACATAGACAAGGATAGTGAATTAGGTGCCTTTAGGAATTAGGTGTAATGAATTAGGTGCCTTTTCTTGCATTTTGGTGTATTTAAATGATAGCTATCATTAAGCTAGCTGATAGATCACGTAACATTAATTAGCCAGCTATCTGCACCAACACTAACATTTCCATTGGGAAAAAAGTCTTAACTTACTTTTTACTTCTTTGTAAAGAACTTTCTCATGTCAACTGTGTCTGATGAGGGAGTAAATATTACAAACAACTGATCATCAACCAAGAACAGCCCACTGTTACTTACAGTAAATAAGGCAAAGCTGACTCCTCATTTTTCATTGTTTAGTTGAAGATTTATTTAACGTGGCCTGGGGTTGATTTTGAGGTCATATAAGAAAAGAATAAGG
>JAOVVF010000014.1:1778593-1807055 GCA_028565595.1 Duopalatinus emarginatus
TATTATTATTATTATTATTATTATTATTATTACTATTATTATTATTATTATTATTATTATTGTTATTATTATTATCATTATGCTATTTTTGTGTGCTTTGTGCACAGCTTTTAAATTAGGTAGTTTTAATAAATTGCTGTTTTTCTGAAAATTGCTGAAACTGTATATTTAGTCAAAGTAACGATGCAATAGTTCTGCTTTCTAGTTGTTTGACTATTAAATATAAAACCTTTGTCACTGTGTTTGCAGCTTTCAGAATGATCCAAATTAGGACACACTGGATAACAATTGACATTATAATATATAGAAACACTGATGATATCCATCCATAACCCTGTGTAGTTAAAAAGCACAGTATATGTTATAACCACATATCGGCACATGCCTAGTGCGGGGTTGTTTACCTTGTTAAATCTGTGGCAAACATTCTCCAGGACAACCTTTGGTTTTAAAGATATTCCTGACCCAGGACACATTTCTCTCCACAAACAACAAAGGTACCACCAATCAATAATTCAGAGACACAAAAGCAGATGTTGATCTTCCTGCACCCAACACTGAGATAAGGCAGGTCATGGCCTTGGAAAAAAAATCATAACGTGTAGAAACCAGACTCAAAAGCTCAATCTTATCTAAGGCGCTAAAGATATCACAGACTATGAACTCCCCATTAACCGTTTACTTCAGATCATAAAAAGTCACTGACTGCGCAGGTCTTGGTGACATTAACACATGCTGAGAAATTAAGAAAAAAAGCTGCACTAAATATCGGTGTGAATCCATGTCCAGAAACTCACCTACCTGTAAGGTGACAGAGGCCAGACTGTAGACAGATGTTTGATCAACCTGCCTTTAGTACTAAAGCCATAAAGTGCATTGTGGCACTAAACATCAACTTTTATACCAAATATAGCTAGCCTCATATGGATGATGAAGTTGATGAGGATGATAAACATTACCACATACTACATGGCAATAAGTGGTGCATAAAACAGAGAGAAAGATGGGAAAGCTCTTGACATAACTAATATTATAGTCTACTAAAGAACAGGACTGAAAAAGACAGGGAAAGCTAATGATACCAGACACTGTTCGCCAAATGCACAAACGATCCAGACTTAAAAATGTGTGCACTTACTTCTCTGTCCTCTCCTGTAGGTCTTTCTTTACTCTAAAAGAAGACAGAAAGTGAGAGACAGTTAAATTTATGCTCACTGTTACAGACTTTAACAGAGCTGTAAGGTCAAAGTCACTTCAGCTAAGCAGCCGTGTGGTGCCTCTTAACGCTATGCTAGGTTAGGATAGGATAGGAAGCCCCTCCCAGAGCAAACCGCTAAGTTTTAAAGACCACAATGAACAATGTGTAACAATGAAAAATCTGTACCTGCATTCACATTCAGTGTGTTCTGCAAAACTCAGTGGATAGTTGCGTTTGATGCGCATGGGTTTCAATTTTTGTACCTATAAAAAAAAAATACAAATAAAAATTAACATGAGACAATGGAAAAGAAACATAATATTTTCATGAACATTTTGTCTTATAAACAGAAAATAAGTGATATCCCAAGTTAAATATGATTTGTTGCAATACTCTGTATGTATAAAAATCGATTTGAAGTGTATCTACACTAGGGGTTTATAACAGAGGAATTTTATATAGCATTTCATAAGCAACAGTAGAGAAGCTAATGTCGAAACTGAAGAGCCTTTTAATGACCTTTTAATGTTTTTAAAAACCTTTTAATGAAGTGCTTTGCTGTATTTTGCTATATTAAATGAACAGAACAGGACCATCAATTATCATCTATTTTTTTTTTTATAATTATAATTATTATTATCCTGTTCAACAAAGGGTTTCTATGTGTTATTCATCTGTCATGTTTACTTTTAGGGAGTGTAGATATCTACTACTTACAGGAGCATGGAATTAAATTCTCTTTGTTTAAAGTGGTTTTGATAATAGGTGCCAACAATGTTAACAATTATTAAAAAAAAAAAAAAGCCGATGTTGGCGAATGAGATAGTTCTATGCTAACATTGTACTTTAACCAACCAGAGAGCACAGCCCTGCCATCTTAATTTCTACTGGTTCATACTGAGGTCAATGTTCACTTAGATAAAATCTGTGCAAAACAGAAACAACTTTCCCTCTTTGTGTGAACTGGCAAACTTTATGTGTGTGTTCGGTGTCTTATATCAAAGTAGCTTGATGTTAAAACCTGTAAATGCCATGGCTGAAATTCAGACGTTGGCAATTATTTATTAAGAAATATAATGAACCTCAGAAACACTATTCCAGTAAGATATTATGTCAAGCGAAGTAGAATGATGTTTACATTTTACAGCTTTCTATAAGTAGAAGTATAAGATAATATCTTAAAATTCAAAGCTGAAACAAAGTTTGTTTGACTTTTTGAACTTTTAACATCACAGAATGAAACAAACGCTGTTTATTAGAGTCAAAGTAATTAATCATGACTAGGCTTTTCCCATTTTCCTGGTAGCTTGTTGGCCTTCAGTCATGCAGCCTTAGATTTGTTTTTGAATCCTGACTTCTCGACTATTGAACATGAGTAATAAAATCGCTGTGGAGAGAGTTAGCTGCATATACACGTGTTAACTGTTAAAAAAGAAATTACATGAATTAGATTATGTGGTATGCAATCATACAACTGGAGCGTGAGTAACAGTGAAACTAAGAGAGAACAGTTTACAGTCAATGTTTTGACCAAAAATGAAAGTAAGCTTAATAAAATACCACAAAAAAAAAAAAAAATCACGTTTTTTTTGGCAGTGTGTCAGAAATAGACAGAAATAGCCTCAAACTATAAAACACATGCGAACTCGACTGACCTCATCTGTATATGCAGTATCAAACCAACATCTGTTTGTGAATGCATGTAATAGTGAAAGTAATATTCAAGCTTGCTGGTTTCTGGTTTCTTCACTTCCAGCACAACACATGACATGCTTCTGAAAAGTTTTTGGCATGAGTTTGACTTACATCAAGCACAGCATACAGGCACTGTATCTTCATACTGCATTTCAGACTACAGTCAAACCAGCTGCGATACAAACTCGACTGCATGTATATACAGTAATCTTCTTCAGATGGCTACACTACCGATCTGCTGTGAAATCTGGATAGTGGGAAAATGATTAGCTGTGATGTACTATGGGCCGCTTCTGTTCATGGAGGCCAAATTTAAAAAAACAAGCCTGAGAAATAAGCCTTGTGTCTGACATGTGTGCTACCTAATTAGCTTAATTTTTTTTGGACTATTAAATAAGCATGCGAGAAAACAGTTAAGTTCCCATTTGGAAATGTTGTGCTTTGCATGCTACTCTCTCAGGTGCTGCTGCCCAGTGTGTAAAAAGAGGTAGAGCTTATAAAACACACACACACACAAAGCAGGAAATATTGCATTACATGATACAGAAACAAAATTGGCATCAGCAGTATCCTGTATCATGATATTTGATATTTGACAACAAAATTCGGTCTCGTTCCTATAGATCTAGTTGGTGAGAACGGTTTTCTACACAGCTGAAGCTTGAAGCTGATCTCATTATATCGTAACCTCTCAAGTACCTTAATGCTTAACAAGACTATGAATTTTCATTCCCAAGTTTTATATTTAATCGGCTACAAGCCACAAGTGAGTAGTAGGTTTTGTCAACAGCAATTACGCATTACATCCGCCATCTTTCCAGTGTCATGTGACGCATGACATCACACCACAGCCATTTTTTTAAATCCACAAATGTACTTTTTCAACCTTAAAATGTATTTTTATTAAAAAAATTTATGTATTTTCATAAATTATTAAAATAAAAATACTTTTATGTTGCTCCTCTTCAGTTTCGAAACGTCTGCGCTGCTCGAATTGCATTATGGGACAAAACAGTGTGCTCAGTTCACATACTGCAAAATCGGTCATCTGGGAACTTTTCCCGTACTGCTTGATGCGTACTGCACATTCGGACACACTAGTCACTCTCATGTACTGTTTTCGCGTACTGTTCACATTTCAGACGCAGCCTGGGTATATTATTTCCGATCATTTTTCTGATGACCCGTTTGTAGTTTCCTGGCAAAGGCAGCGAGATTTTCTTTACAAATCTCCTTGTTCAACACTGATCCATGATGACATGCATGCTCGCGAGCTTCCCAAACGACTCTAAAGGAAAACCAGCCCCACAAACTCGTTTCTGAATAACTAACACCAAGCTTTAAGTGTTTGCTCTATTTTTTCCTCATTATGTAATATAACCCAGTTCCAGTTGTGACTAGTGAACTCAAGGTGCTTAGGTTTATGGTTAGTTGAAAGAAAGGGTTTCCTTTGGCACATCTTCCACACAGTTCTGTGGCATGCAGGCCATCTTACTGTAGTTTTGGTAACTTGGCCTTGACCTTCTGTAATTCTCCAATTTTGTTTCTCTACTCATCCTTCTCTCAGTGTGTCAGGCAAACTGTGTTCTCCTCCAGGCCGGTTTGTTACAGATCCGGCTTCCTAATTATTGTCCTGAGTGCATACAGGCATTTTCAGGTGTGCAGCTATTTATGAATTACGACATTCAGCACATTTTTGTCCCATTTCCTTTATGTATTATATAATCTTTCCTATGGTGAAATGTGCTCAGGATACACAGCTCAGCTGACCAACTCAAGTCCCAAGGCCACTGCCTTGCAGAGTTTCATTTTATTCTTCGCTCCAGACACATGATCACAAACTAGTAATGATAACCTTCATACGTAGGATTAGTAAATTTCTGGAACCATAAGACTCTAGATGCTCAAACTTCCAGAT
Source organism: Duopalatinus emarginatus (assembly GCA_028565595.1). Lineage (NCBI taxonomy): Eukaryota > Metazoa > Chordata > Actinopteri > Siluriformes > Pimelodidae > Duopalatinus > Duopalatinus emarginatus. Next base: position 1,783,405 of record JAOVVF010000014.1, read on the forward strand.
GCAAAGAATCAAAGAAAGTTTTTTTGTTACTTAGTACTACATAAAACATCAAAAATATTGGAATATTTGGCATATGTGTGTTTCTTTTTGCTCAGGAGTGTGCTGTTAAATGGATTGTTAAAGCACTTAATACCTCTGAACTTCTACATTTGGTTTGAGCCTTGAGTTTATGCCTGTGAATATTACAGGTATGGCTAGAAAAGATAAACCAACATGAAGACCAGGAAGCTGTCTATGAGAAATGACAGGTTATTCTTGAAGCTGAGAAAAAAGGGAAAATCCGTCTGAGCCTTTCCACAACTGGGCACAGTAAAAAGAAAGAAAGCACCAGTGTACGATCAATCAGACACGTGGCAGTTGGCCATAAAAAAGAGCAGTTGATGACAGTAACATTGTGAAAGATGTGAAGAAAAACACCAAAGCAACAGTCAGTGACACCACCAACAACCTCCACAGGGCAAGGGTGAAGGCATCACAAATCACCATTTGGAGAAGATAACAAAATCAGAAATAGAGGATGTACCACTAGAGACAAGCCATTCATCAGGAGCAAGAATCAGAACACTGGACTGGACAAATACATACAGAGATGAGTTGTGGACACGAAAGTTGTGGAACCAAGGTTACCCTGTACCAGTGATGGAAAACCAAAGTGTTTAGAAAGAAATGTTCTGTTAATTATTCAAAACCTACAAGCTCACAGTTCCAGCATGGTGATGGTAGTGGCATGGCTTGGGCTTGTGTGGCTGCTTCTGGAATGGGCTCACTAATCTTTATTGATGATGGAACTCATGAGAGTTCAGAATTTTATAGCATATTTTATAGAAAACGTCATGAAATATAATTAGGAGGAACTTCATCATGTTGCAAGACAATGGACGTGAAAGTCGGGAAAGGACAAATACAACCCACTGCACATAAGCCTTTAGTCAGTGGAGTGAATCACCAACTTCAAGTTCTGAAGAATTTACTTTTGGATCACCACCACCACCACCTCTTTTGGCAAAGCTCAACAATTCCTCTTTTACCTGGGGAAAACTTGCATGTCAGTGTGGTTTACCAGTTGCACAAAGGTGGAGCAGCAAGTCCTCTGGGGAGTAATAAAGACAGCTGGGAAAATCATCACAGCCCAGTTACAAGACATTACCAACATCTACGCCATTACCAACATCTATGCCAATCCCAAAGTATCACCAAAGACCAAAGACATCCAGCCTATCATTTGTTTAACCTCCTATCCTCAGGAAGATACCAACTCATCTGAACAAGGGCTACCAGAATGAAGACCAGCTGTTCAGCTTACACGCCTTATATACCCTACTGTCCTAATCCTCCACCTCACATCACTCCTATGAGAACTCAGTATACTTGATGCAAAGATGCTTGATGACTTGCTGTGTCACCAGACCTTAACCCAAAATGAGCATGCAATTCTCCTGAGGAGACTAAAGGAAGAAACAATTTAAAACAGCCAACAACTGAAAGTAGCTGCAGTACAAGGCTTGGAAGAGGATCACAAAAGATGGAGATGTCAGTGGGTCACCAGCGTATCAACAAGTTTGAAAAACAAACAAAAAATTAACCATCAGAGAAATACACACTGGTGAGCTCAGGAACACCAAAAGGCCAGGACCACCAAAGAAAACTGTTGTGGATGACAGAAAAACTGGACAGCAATTCACAGTGTGCAGATGGAGAATGATCCAAAACATACTGCGAAAGAACCCCACGACTTTTTAATTTTTTTCAAGAGTTTTGATTTTACTTTCTGAAGGCAAAATTTCCCAGAACAAGCATGAAATGTAGACAGCTGAAGACAGCCTTGCAGACCATCACCATGAAAAAGACCCAGCATCTGCTGATGTCTATGGTTCCAGACTTCAAGCTTTGATTGACTGGAAGGGAATTGTATCCAAAGATGACTTGTATAAATGATGAAACCAAATATGAGAATATTGTTACTGGAGGTCCAATTGAATAAATGATATTGTAATTGCTTGCACACAGGAATTTTCATCAGTATTTAACACTTCAGTGTAGTGAAACACATACTAAATACCACATAAATGCACACACTACAGGCAGTAAGCACACTTTCCTGGAGCGGTGGGCAACCCTATCCATGGTGCCTGGGGAGCAGTTGGGCGTTAAATCCCTCGCTCAAGGGCATTTCAGTTGTGTCTTGGAAGGGTGCGACGAATCAAACCAGCAACCTTCCGGTCAGAAGGCTGGTAACCTAACCTCAAGCCAAGGCTGCCCCCAACAATATGTTGTTATATTTATTTATATTTGATTTCAGAAGTCTTTGTTTGGCTGTAAATATTAATATTTAAATTTGCATTCATTTGACCATGTTTAAGGCATTTATAAGCTGGGGGATATTTAAATATTTAAAATCTGATAATATTACATGAATTATCATGTGATCGGTTCAGTGAAGGGTCTACTCATTGAGTGAATCTGTTCATGAAACACAGTCTTCAACACTGGATTATACTTCAGAAAGTGTGTTTGTGACTGAAAACTGATGGTGGTCGCCCTTCATTGGCAAAGTGGCCACCTTACCTATTAAGCGCTATGGGAAACCCTGCATTCAGGTCAGAATATTTACTCATGGTGCATCACGAGCTAAATAAACTAGATGGCTAGATGTTCCTACACATTACCAAGATTAGTGAGAAGATGTTGAAAGTGAGAAGATGACAAGTTGGCACAAACAGATGAGACAAACACACCCCATGAGCAGTGAAAGATTTTCAGTGAGTGGCTTTCTGACCTCCATGGTGATGTTGCGTGTGGCAGTTGGTGTGCACTCCAACATCTCGTCATTGCAGCAGCCTGCACAGCGCATGAGCACCACACAGGACGGAATGAAAATGTGCTCAATATCATCAGGATACTCCTGATGGACCTCCACCAGCATCTCCCGCGGCCGGCACATCGACTTATTGTAGACCTCAGTAAAGGGGACGGCTGCAGATGGACATAAAGCCATGTCATAAAATCAGTTGTGTTCGAAAGTCGGTGATAATACTGTGTCTTTTCATGACTACTCTGATTATAATACTGCCTGTGATTTATGCATTCATAATAAAATTACATTGCAATCCAAATGTAATCTGAATGACATGTCAGTACAAAGACCTGTCTACATGATCACTGTTATCTGATAACTAAACCCAATATGGACAAAGGACGTCATTTAATGTAATAGATTTGATTCAACGATCATGTTCCATCACAGTTCAACATATTAATGTGGCCAGGTTTTAAGGTTAGATTACTGAGATGATAAACTGGACCACTCGTTTATCCTTGGTATTATAAATCAACAAAGACAAAGATCCTATATCCGGTATATATTTGTCCAGCAGGGGGTGCTGTATTCATGTGAATGGGGGCATGTGTAATAAAACAATAATAAAATTATTGTTTAAGAAAGAATTATTGTTTTTTATTCCTTAAGCACTATTTTTAACTTACCTTCATTCATGGCGCTTCCATTCTCTTTGGGGATATAAGCACTCTGGGGGGGAAAAGTCAGAAAATGTTGTCAGATATTAAACTGAATGTTTTTACTGGTATTACATTCAAAAAGGAAAGGAAATAAAATGATGCAAATAAACAAAACAACAACCATAGGGTTTAATTTAATAGATAGATTTTTTTTATGTGGTTATTTCTATTGTGCCTGTACTTAATACATACTGTTTTTGGATTTCACTTTTATTGTCAGCAAAGTTTGGATACTGTCACACATTTACTACCCTACCTATAAATTTAATTTAATGTAAAAATTAAAAAAAAAAAAATAAAAAAAAAGGCCTGGCTTTCTCAGTACTGTAATGCAAATATCAGTGCTTGATGCAACCTCTGTCATTCATTGCATGTATTTCCTACAGTGACGTAATTTTTGGAACGCTGCCAATGCAAGGTAAACCAAACCCTTTAGCCTGAACCCACAGACTTAATGGGTGATTAAGGAGCATTACCAAGAATTAAATAGCAAAAAATCTTGGAAAATGGAAAAAAAAACTCAGCCAAAGTGAGCTAAATATGAATATTACATTTTCTTATATCAGGCATGGGACAGATGTACTACCGTGCTGCTCTATCAGCTGAGAATAGAAACACACACTATACACTATCTGTTAGAGAATTACTCCTCGTTGGCTTGCCGATACAATGCGATCATGTAGGCAAACTAACTAAATTTGAGCTCCTTACACGACACTTGTCAGCTTCAGTCAAACGTATAATAGCATAAAAACGGTTTCCAACACAATTTAGTCACGTGCAGGAATCGAAACCGGATGTTACACAGGTTTGGAGTAATGTTTCTCACGCTGTCAAGCAGCTGCAGTTGTGTAAATCTAACTAAATAGCTGGGTGCACACTTTGCTTTACATTCCCAATGGCTAAACAATGATCTGTTTGTCAAACACTCCCACTTAGGACTCAGTGTCATGTTCCACCATGCTTTGACTTGCAAAGTGCTACAGTGTTCCAGAATAGAGAAATACATCTACAACTGCCAAAATAAATCCATACTTTCTAGGTTTTTGAATCAGCAGCTTAAAATATAACAAAAAACGATTAGGTCGCTTCTCATGAATCAACTCACTGGTGGTGTTACTCCACCTAAACCAGAAGCAACTGATTACTTAACTCTATTACTATTACAGAATTAAGATTACTAACTCACTGTTATCCCTCCATCATGCTCGACATCTTCTGCACATCATACAGAGCAGATCAAGTTTACATTCACATGGCAGAAATCACCAGTGTTGAACTGATTCCCCCAGTGCTGAACACCTACAACGGTGACTGAACAGACACATTGTTCTTTTGTGTCTATTTGGACTTATTAACACCACTTATTGTATTCACGACGGCGGACGTGGCTGTGGCCAGGAAATCCTTCTGATCTTGTGCTGTGTGACTTTTTAGGCACATTTCTGCATTTTTTAACACATTGTTTTTTGTAAAACATGACATGTTCTATTAGATCAGATACTATGGTATAATTGGTGGTGAAACACCAAAACTGTTGGTCCTATCGTCAGGCATTCGGATTGGATATGATGAACATCTGTCAAGGTTTAGTGGCAGAACACACATTTATGATCAGCTGTCAAACTGTATCATAGGCTACAGTGTGTACGAGTGTGTGCATGTGTGTCTTCTTCAAACTGTGATCAAGGTTCAGATCAATCTTCTGAGTGATTCTCACTGATTCCCCCTATTTATACGTGATCATTACATTAAAGCATGTCTATACTTGCAATAATACTATAATATGTTTTATTAAAAGTTTGCACCACAACATTGTCCCTGAATTAACAACTCCAGTCGTTATGTCCCACCTCTGGACAGAGATTTCAACACTCAGAATTTTTCAGACGATAGGATGAAAGTGTCCAGACAGAAAGCTCGCGCACCCTGGGTTTAGTCTGGACTGGCACAGCTCCATGAGCACACTGCGCCTTTAATATTACCAAGGTGGCTCTGACGAGGCCTTCACACAAAATCACACTCTCCCCTTCGGTCACACGCACACACACACACACACACACACACAAGCTGGTAGTAATTACAGTCCAACCTTCAAGTACTAGATCCCTATCTGTAAGGAAACTCGTGATCAGAATAAACAGACCTGATTTATATGAGGTTCCTATAAATTACTGGGGAGTGAAGACAAGTACGCGGTCAATGACCTCAGTGAAGGACGTCCTTGTCAAACGCGCGACTGGTGTGATCGCGCGACTAAAAAAAAAAAAAGTAACAGACGGTCAGTGCGCACACGCAAAACTTACCTTGACCGCGGAGAAATAGAGGAGCGTGACGCAAAACAACTGCAACAAGCGTACGGCCAAGTTCATGACTGACATGGCGCACCGCGAAAGTCTGATTAAAATCCTATCGTATGATAGGCGAACTTGTTGAAAAGCATCAGACAGAGTCTCAGAAAACAGGGCAGACATGGATGGAGCTTCCTAAGGATGGGAGAGTCTGGAGAAAGAAAGCAGGCTAAAGTCCCATTTTTGGTCCCGAGACACAACACAAGACACCTGATGAGAACAAGAGGGGGGAAAAAGCACGAAGGGTTCAACTGTTGCCGATGATTTTCAGAATATCCAGAAACGTCAGAAGCCACGACGCGGATCCGCTCACATGGTCCCGACGCAGACTGAGCTTCTGCTCACACGGCTGTACAATCCACATCACAGTAGGCTAATAATCCCATGACTTGACCTGTCACTCAGATGTTAATTTCTTTTCAACGACTTCAGACACTGATGTAACTTTGAGCTCTGGAGGTTCGGGCAATCACAACCTGGCACAGCCGCTTGCGTAAAAGTCGGGTCAAAAAAACCCCAATAATAATAATAATAACCGGGTCTTTCTCTGTATGCTCAGCTGTTAATAAAAGCAAATCCGGGATGTTGTTTCTATGTCTTTCCTTTTTTCCTGTTTTTTTTCCTCCCGTCCTTGACTCAGAGACGTGCCAACCCAAAGCCGTGCGCTCGAGGGGTTTCAACTGTCGGTCACTCGGGTAGCGCACCGAGCTTGAAACTCCATACGAGCGCATCTGATTGGACCGCACGGCCGTGGGCGTGTTCACGGCATTTTCGCTTTGTAAAAACGTGTCAACGTTGATGTCTAGTGCGGCATTACAGAGTGGTCAGATGAAACGTACACGGTTCCAGTCAGCCTTTAGATAGACTTTAGTAATAAATCAAGAAAATTCCCCTTCACCGAATGGTGCGCCTTTTTTTTTTTTAATAATGAAAGACGGGCATTTGGGCTACACGTAAAATGACACGTGAAGTGGTGCTACTGGTCTAATCTTTACGACCAGGCAGTGTTACAGATAATACTTTATTACTTTATACTTATACTTATACTCAGATAATGTATATATATATATATATATATATATATATATAGACTGGAAATGAATACTAAATGTCTGCACCGCAACTTGACCTGATCACCTTTATTACGCTTCATTGAACACTGTCTGTAATAACCCCGACATTATCAGTCATGCCACTGCATAAGGCTATATGTGCGTTTATAAATGACCCCCTTCGTGCTTCACGTTATACTTTACACCTATGGCTGAAATAGGACCGGGACTGTGTAAGGAGGTATGCGCAAACTGAGCTCTTACAGCAGCCACATGACCGCATGGAGCCGTAGCCTTTTTCGGTACCGGTCTGCCACAATCGGAAAATAAGGGTGTAATCATATCGTTATTCGTCATCGTGTATGGTGTGCGTGCGTGCGTGTGTGTCTATCGCCACGTACAGGTGTGCGTGCGTGCGTGCGTGCGTGCGTGCCAGGAGACCGGATCTCTACAGCGCGCTCTGTGCACGTGATGTGCAAACCGGAATCGTTCATTATTTCCCAGAAAGTGCACTCTACCGTATTGGTATAGATGATGCACTAAAATAGTAAGCAGTCGGTTGAGCGTCAGATCTAGGCTACTATTTAGTGCGGAAGTATGCGCTCGTGGACTCAGCCATGTTCTTATTATTGGCCATGTGAATAAAGTTACCCCTGCCCTGTAACTACCCCACTGTACTTCAGAGTTATAGCCTAAAAATAGCCCTGAATGGTGGTGCTGCTGAGATTCACATCACTCAACAAAAACTCTGAGTTTTTTTTCTCCATCTCAGAGTACCTGAGTATATCTCAGGTGTGTCATGTAGGATTCTGACCACCGCCTCTAACAGGTTAAACCTTTCCCTCTTCATTAATGCTCAGGCTTGTCCTGCAGGAAAACTGGCCATTTTCATGCCTGGCTGTGGGCCACTGTTTCATAAAGTCCCAGGTCTCCCGTGCAGTCTGGAGTCATTCATACGTTTTCCTATTCATAAAGTCAAATTGGCGCCCTCTGCCGTTTCATATTGGATATGAATTCGTGGGTTTATGAATCATACACAGCTCCAGGGAACTGGGGTTGTTGTGGGTTCGAGCCTCTGGAGTTTGGTGTGGTTCCATGTGGGTTTTCGCCGGGTGCTCCGATTTCCTCTAACCTCCCGAAAAACACACGAAAGCCAACTTGGACGTTGTAAAATGCACAGAGTGAATGGATGTGTGTGTGTGATACCCTGTGATGGATTGGCGCTCTGTCCAGGGGGTATTCCTGCCTTGTGCCCAGTGAATTCCAGGTTGGCTCTAAAACGCATGTCTCCTTCAGACTTTTAATATGAACACACACTATATAAACAAAAGTATTCGGACACCTACAAGAAATTTAATGACGTGCCATTCTAAAACTATAGGCATTAATATAGACTCGGTCAGCCCTATACAGCTATAACAGCTTTCACTCTTCTGGGAAGGATTTCTACAAGATTTTGGAGTAGTTCTTTGGGAATTTTTAACCATTCATCAATTTGTGAGGTCAGACACCGATGCTGGACAAGAGGACCTGGCTCACAATCTCAGTTGTAGTTCATTCCAGAGGTTTGATGGAGTTGTTTTTATGTCTTTATAGACACAAAGTTGGACGCATTACAACTGTCCAAAATGTCTTGGTATGATGATGATTTGCCCTCACTTGAACTAAGGTTCCTAGACCAATCCCTGAAGAACAACACCACAGCATCACCCCTGCTCTACCAAACTTTTCAGGTGCACTCGTTCTGCTGGTATTCACTAGGTGCTTGATTTTATACAGTGGTGGCAACGGGACTGAACAAAACCCCTGAATTTAGAGATTAAGTGGTGTGTCCTAATACTTTTGTCCATATAGTGCAAAAGGGGGACCAACTCTATAGGAATACGCATGGATTTAGAATGTGATGTCATCAAAGCTCCTGTAGGTGTAATGTGTAGCTGTCTGAATACTTTTGCTCATGTAGTGCATATGCGAGTATCCAGATGAATGACAGGTGAATTTGGAATTAGAGGTATTATTTATTTCCACTGTTTGAGGAAAAAGATAAATGTGCATTTTACTGACACCTGCTGCTAGAGGAATTCAGGTTATTTTACTTTTTTTTTTCTAACAGGGACGTTTGAATTACTTTATGTGTATTTTAATTGTACAGAACCGATCTGTAACCATCAAATTCGTTACTTTTAGCTCCCAATTTTATATCTAACCATATTTATCTTATTGTGTCAAATAATGACTGATGTCCCTTATCTCTCTTTCTGTGTGTGTAAAACTCGCACCTCTGTTTAGTCTGGGTTACAGGTGCAGCCTTGGGCTGGTTTACTGTGTGAGACAGGCTGAGAGAGGAGAAGAAACAATATGCGATAACACACCAGTAAGAGAAACAGTCACGCGTCTGGTCTGAAGAGGGGTTTACGCGTTTGTTCGTTAGTCTGTCGTACAGCAAAACTTAATTGAAAAATAACAGAGAGAGTTTGGAGTCTTGATACTGCCGACTCAGCTAAAATGTCAGCAAGGACTGAGCTAATGAGCTTTACCCTCCCGTTACATTTCTACTGACATCCCTTCTCTCCACACACACAAAAAAAACTCACAAAAAGCACACACACAAACACAGCAAGACATAATACTGTATGGTGCATTGCAAAGTAAAACCATCCACAAACCTGCACACAGAACCAACATTTCTCACAATTCTCACCAAGTGATCCAACAGTGATAACTTTTATGTAGTAGACCCTTAAAACGAGTGCCCTCAATCATGCCTATACAGTGTGTTCCTGGTATTAAAAGTACAGTCAATAATAATTTATTATTACAGTCAATAATAGTTTTCTTGCTTCTGAAGGTATTGTATTTGGATTTGTCTTTAGATTTCTGCGGTTTTCAGTATGTGTACAGCACAGTGTAGGCCAAAAACTCACAAATAAACAGTTGATATGAGTACAGTTCAGAATGTTTTACACCTTGATGTGAGGGTCTCAGATAGAGGCATTTAACCCATTATTACCCCTCATTGGTTGCTGTAGAATTAGCTAAATATTTAACAGCAGTGTTTCCCCAGTGCTAGCGCTCGGCTGCTCTTACAAAACACATGGTAGTGTTTTACTGCCACTTCCCTCTTAATTTCATAAAGGAATTGCTAAGGAGAAAACTCAGCGATGTGTATTACCTGGGTATCTGAAGACTAGTGTTGGGGATTTGTGCTCTATCGCTTGAAAACCTGAATGGCAGTGGGCCTTAATAAAAATACAGAATTTTAAATGTAAATTGTAACATTTAATTTTGCTAATTCTATAGCGCGGAAAGTATTTCAAGTCAGGTACACAGGCAGACTGCTGAAACATAATTAAAGTTTGTCTGTATGAGCAATCCAGATTTTACAGTAATACAAAATAATAAATGCATGTATATACATACATACATCGCCGTCATCGCTTCGCGGCGGTTTTCTGCATGGACGAGTCGTACTCACGGTGCTCTATGGGAGTAGATGAACTGACTGAGCATCCCAATCTCAACCTAATGTGCATGTCTTTGGACTGGGAGGAAACCAGAGTACCCAGAGGAAACCCACTCAAGCATGGGGATAAACGGCGCACGGAACGGCACGGGCAAGGAATCGAGGCGACAGCGCTAAACACTGGACATGCATCAGAGAATATGTCTCAACAATTAAGCAGCTTTATAAAAGCATGCACATGTCCCCAGATTATGATAAAATTAAGGTTAAGACACTAAGGTTTAGTGTTTTTAGGAATACCTTAACTTAACACCTGTATTTGTTTTGAATTTATACTGTATAATACTTGCTCAGCTTTCATGTCCAGTTCCATGAAATGTAAGCATGCAGTGTTATGAAATTCAAGATACCTGTTCTGTTCTGTTTGGTCGGACTCCTGCCATCTCTCTGATGTAGCAGAGAAAACCGGTGACCCGTATTACCACACCAGGCCCCGTGAGAATAATAGATCTTCTCGAGCACAAAAGTGCACTGCTGGACTCTTCTTGTGATAACCCGCACGCTGCCCATGTTCCGCTACAGACCTGCGTTTGACAGGAAATTCTGGCAGATTCTTGGACCGAACTCAAAGCAGATGAATTCCATCATTAAAGTTAATCGGCCGATAAATCACTGCCATGTCAGCGGAGGGAACATGTGACCTTCAGCCCCTCCAGCTGTGTAGTGCGTGCAGAAGCAGTGTAGTGCACATCTTCATCAGAATTGGAAACTATTCCAAATACCAGACATTTCTACAAAGCAGGGATTTATACATATTCAATCAACTTCCCAAATACACCACAGATAGAACTTCCTTATAGGCACTTATTTAGGAATTCAGTGGATATGGTGACAAATAAACTGACTGATATAACTTCAGATGATAACCTAACAAATGTTTATATATATATATATATCAACAATTTTTCCTTGACATGTGTCCTTTGAGATGTGATCATCGTACATGCCATTTCCATGTGCCTGTGATGTACGTCAACATGGTTTTACTGGAAAATAGCTGAACAATGAACATCAGTTTGGTTGTCATACAACCACAGTGTGAGTCATAGGTCAAGTTTTTATAATAAACAGTAAAGTCACAATCCTAACAAAGGCACTGAATCCCTTTATTGACTTTAGCATGTTTTCTTTCTATACACACCAAGCTAGTGTACACTACATGCACATACAGTATTTTCTTATCATTTTAAAGAACTAGAGTGGCCTTATAGCCTAATTAAACTGTAGATTCATTAAAATTACAAACATGAAGCCATCACAATTATTTATATTTTATTATAATACTTTTATTATAACTCACAACAAACACACATGGACATATGGAAGTGTGTAAGTGAATGGGTGTGTGTATATATGTGGTACCCTACAATGGATTGGCACTCTTTCCAGAGTGTATTCCTACCTTGCGCCCAGTGATTCCGGTGGGCTCTGGACAAACTGCGACCCTGACAGACTAAGCGGATAAGTGACTGACTGACTGACTGACTTTTATTATAACACAGCTCCTGTTTTGGGGTTGTGGGTTCAAACCTCACTCTGGTTTCTGTCTGTGAGGAGTTTGGTGTGTTCTCCCTGTGTCTGTGCGGGTGTTCACCAGGTACCTCCCACCTCCTGAAAAAAAAAAACCACATGGAAGGTCAATTGGATATGCTAAATTGCCTATAGGTGTGAGGGCTCTGGACAAAGCGTGACTCTGACGGATCCTGCGGATAGGAGAATGGCTGACTGACTTTTATTATAAAAATGTTTTATTTGTCAGGGCCATTATTGTTGTATAGAGTGCACAGAGCAAAAGTTGATGATGTGCCTGATAAATAAAATCAATTTCAGCTTAAACAAACTATTTTTCTTATGTACAATACACAATGGTATAACCTCTATAATTAATTGTTCAAACTAAATCAACAATGAGGTCCAGTGTCACCCTTTACGGCCTCTGTTCTTGTGGTGGTTGTAGACAGGGCGTCATGTGAAGAAGGCGTCATGTGAAGCAAAGACATGCCAATGAAAGGGAATTTCACTGACTGTAAAAAATGCTGTACATGTAAAGGACCCACTGTAAGCAACACTGATCATACATAAACATTTCACATGCTTTTGAGCATTGCTTTCAATGTAGCATGTCCAAGTTAAACCATATGTCACTTGAAAGACGGTTTATTGATATGACTGTTTTGAGCAGGGGTAGGTGGCCAAACCATAACGAGACTTACACCACATTCTCAGTGGACCTGCAGACTGAAAATATTTAATGTCCAGGAAAAGAAAGGAAATATTTCCAGTAGATTTCAGAATGATTTAAACTACTAAAAATTATTCTCTTTTTTTGCATTAACAATTGGTAATACAGTATGAAGTTATGGGTTTATATAAACTTTTTTTCTGGAATAGCTGGCTCAGACTATCTTAATATGTCTCTGATAGCATCTGGGTTTTGCCTTTATTGTTTCATAGTACTTCTCTTATTCATCCCAATTGACTAATTGACTGACTGACTGACTGACTGATTGATTGATTGATTGATTAATTGATTGACTGATTGACTGAGTGCTTAAATCAATATTTTAGGCTAATTTGAATTCTGGAGGTTGACTTTCTACATCAGCCAAAATAATAACATACAAAGACATCCTAATATCTAATACTGTTCTACAGCACCAGCCAATTTTGGGTTACAAGCTCAATACTGGACCACATTGCATTTTTGAGATGTTGTAAAGAAGTCCACATTAAAGATGTATGAAATCACTGGGACCTTAGTGGAGGTGATTCAAAAAGTATACCCCCCGTCAGATTTCCATGTCAGATTTTGCAATTCCTTTGTCTCCCACATCTGTCTCCATTACCACACCTCCCAGTCCCCTTTTCAAGTACCACACTTATCTGCTTCCAAACCAGATTCCCTCTGTCCCTGCACACTGTCCATCACCATTACTATTCTCATTCATCCCCTCACCAGACTCAATACCATTGCCAATGTTTACCATACCTCGGCCATCCAAAATCAATATAGCATAATGATGTAACAGAAACTGTCTGCAGTAATAAGGAACCTTCTGATTCCAGCCTAGCATAGCTCAGAGTATGCCTTTCTATCAATATATCCTTCACTTCCCATGCTCAGGACTTCTATTCTCTGACCTGTTGCCACCATGTAGGGAAATAATATACAGAAGCTCTAGTCTAAACCTTCCATCCCCCACTTTACAAATAATGACTCCCACAGTTTGCAAAGCTAACAAAGAACATTCTGCTTTTGAGCTTTTGAGCACTTTACGTATCAGTTTCTAATAGAAAATCTTTAAGTTTAAGGAAGCTCTGATGAGTATGTACTGCAGTGCACAATATCCATATACTGACACTATGTACTCTTTAATAGAACACTATGGGAAACCACATAAGTGGCTGAAGTTATGGACGGACCTAAGGATGTACAAAGTGGTGACACACCATCATTCAAGAAATGTCCTGGTGGGGATCCTGGAATGGATGGGAGATAAGGGAGCCTTTATAGTTGCGCTACCTTAACAAAGCTACTATCTAACTTTACCTATACTATCTCTGCTGAACTTTGTAGAAAGGCATGAGTTTGACCTAAAATGTGCACAGTTGCAGAAGTCCACAGGGGGAAAATGTTGAAATTGAACAAAGAAGAACACTTACCTGTGAGCAGAAATCCTCCTGGATTAAAACTAGTCATAGGTGCTGGATATTAAATTCACAGGCAATAAAGTGCACAGTAAAGTGCACCATTGTACCAGATGTACAAAAGCAAATATTTGTCTGCTTTTCCTGACCTTAACACCAGACCTGTCAAACAGAGTAAAAAAGCTACTGCAGCAGCGAATACCCCTAATGAACATCTGTATCTACAGAGATCCAATAATGGGAGAAATTTGGAACCCATTACTTGCTGACATATGCCATCCTTAATGTTACGTCAGAAAGGACAATACTCCTTCAAACTTCCATATGACAGCAGGAATTGGTGGATGACCCAGAAATTAAGGACTGTTAGGAATGATTAAGGCTTCATTTCTGGAGCAAAGGATACATCCCCTGCATCACAGCCTAAAAAATATTTTCTGTTGAAGATCTGCTCAGGAATCTGCTTCAAACATTCTGCTTCAAACAGTTCTTCAGAGGCTTCCTAAAGATCTACCACACCTAGGAGGTCCCAAATTTTGACTAATGATATGTGCTATGAGGTACAAAACAAAGCTTGAACAGCTGGAAATTTCACCAAGCTACTCAGAGTTACAGGTAACAGAACAGTTTTACTCTTTTTATTAACAGGAGGGCAAACTGAATAGTTGGATAATTTGATCAGGAAAGATACGCCTACTAAGGTTTATTGGTAATATATTGACTGTAAAGCATCAGTCAGTTTTTACCAGTGAAATATCCTTATTTAACCACATGCAGACCTTTTGAAAGAACATGCAAATCCTAGCTGGTAAAACGTGTACTCCATGCTGGGTTTATGTGAACAACTGGTTGCAGAACCCTCCTAAACCAAAGAAGGCAAAAACTCTAGCAGATCAACTCTGAGACCTCTTAGAAAGGGGACTCCCTGCTATGTTAGTGTGCAAGTAAGGACTCCAGGTCATCATCGATCTCTCTCCTGAAGAAAAATCAACAAATAAAATTTAACAAGGCCAGGCAGCTGCTAGAGAATCTACCTTAGGTCTGCACTGTTTTATTCAGACTAATACTGAAGTACCAGTCACCCACTATGCAGTTTGTCTAATAGTGCGACACATTGGACTATAAAGCCCCATTTAGCAATTTTGTTAAATGCAAGAGTTGGTGTAGGGACAGAGAAGTGCCAGCAATGACTGAATTACCATTTTACATAAGATTGGACAGGTGCATTAGAAAAATAATCAAATGCATGACTACAAGTCAGTCGAGAGTTGTTGCACTCAGATAAGAACTGAACTAAGATAAGGAGAACTGAAATATCCTTCAACCCCCCAGGGGAACCACACTTCAGTGGTACCTGGAAAGTCAAAGAACTGTGCTGACAAAAGGAGAGATCGTTTGCACATGACCCCTTCCATGATGCTGACCTGGCTCCACAGACTTTTATTGGGGTGATCAGATTCAGGCTTATGTATATGTGTATCTGGTCTCTGAATTTCCCTGCAAATGCTGGAGGCACAGTCAGGCAGACTTTATCTGATTACCACTGGTGTCATTTCCACAAGAAGTGCCTTCCAGCACTTCAGTCCTGAAACAAGTGGACTACAGATACTGAAGATATCAAGACAGGAACAGTATCTGCAACAGTATAATAAGATCTAGTGTACATACATCCTGCCCCCTGACTGGCTCCTCCTGGCTATTTCTACCTGATTGTGAGGCTAGTTTTTTCCCCCCAGTATTCTTACATTCTTACGTTCTTACATTACTTGTACATACAAGTTTTTATTTTAGTTTACAAGAACTCATTAAAATGTCTCTAGCATTTCTTAACCACATCAACAGTTCAACATTTTGTGATTAATAACTTCTGAACTTTTTCAGACAACGCCTGCATCGCTGCTCTTGCATTATTGATCGTGGAATTTCTTCACACTCACCCAACACACACAAACCCCAACACCCCCCAACACATACCTACACACACTTCTGTATATCACATTTACACTGACATGCCAAAGGTCATGGGACAGAAACTAGTAGGACCCCCTTTAGCTCAGCAAAGTGTCGATTGGCCTCATGTCGGGTGAATGTGCAAGCCACACCATTTGTCTGAACTGTCCAGAAAGCTCCTCGAACCAATTCTGGACAACTTGGGACTGATGGCATGTGCATTATGCTGTAATATCACAAAATTATGGGGGTACATGAAGTCCAAGAATGGCTGCAAATGGTTACGAAGCAGTAAAACGTGTTTTGGTGGACCAGTGGACACAACCCATGCCATAAGAACACACCCCAAAGCAGTGTGGCACCACCACCAGCCTACACAGTGCCTCGTTGATCTATGGCTTCATGGGGTTAGGGTTAGGCACAAACCCAAGCATCAGGCTGAAATAATTGGTACTGTGATCCTTTGGACCATGGCACATGTTGCCAGTCCATTTTGGTCCAGTTAACAACAAGCTAACAAAACCCACTCTGGTGGAAATCTGCTTCCATATCCCATGAAAGCTAAGGAAAGCTGCCTGACCTGCAGGATATACATGGGGCCTCCTGCATTGAATATGTATGATATTTTGTCTAGATTGGCTTGTCTGTTTGCACAAACAATTCTAGCCAGATGCCGCAGATCACGATCATTAAGCACCCGCGGGTGCAAATAATTTGATGTCTAGTGAATTCATACACTGTGGCCCTACAATAGGTCAGTGACCCTTTCCATGCCATCCACTCAGTAAAGCTATTAAAGCCAGTAACCCTGCATGAGCCTGACTGAGAGCTGTCGGATCAAGGTCAGCTTAATCACCTCTCTGTCTAAGCCTGACTTGTTGAATGAACAGGATTTAAGTCTTGCTGCTGAATACGGTAACAAAAAGAAGCTTCTTTTTGCCTCCTGTTGCCTAAAACCATGGCTGACTGAACCTAGGGTTTCTTTTACTGTGACAGAAGTTGGGACAGGTAAACTTTCTAAAGCACTATAGCAAGTATTCAACAGAATTATTGGCTCCGTTTAATAAGTGACATATAATTTCGTAAGGCTTTTAGCAGAATTTAAACCTGAAGCAAAAATCATACATATTAAAAATGTTGTATTTTCTACTCTAAGTGCATTTTTTTAGCTCCTCCATGATTATTTTACTCTTAGCACACCTGGAGACAAGTACAGCATTAAACCTCCTTCTCAATTGTATAAGAAGGTTGGGATCACTTAGTGGGTCCACAAAAGTGACCAACCTTTTTATTGCTAAAAATAGCCTTAAACCAGAAACAGCAATCAACAATCCATAAGCATAATTCACAGTAGGTGTTGGTACTTTGACTTTTACGCAGTAGAAATGCTGTGCATGGTCAAAGTGTGTCATTTGACTCAATTTTGGTCATTTGACCACAATTTGATGAAAATCAGTTGAAATTCCACTAATGCTTACCAATGTGCAGACGCTACATTCTGTGGGTGTCTTACAGAAAGTGCTTCTTCAGACATCCCTTCCAAAAAGTGGTTGTCATTAATGTGGCATGTAATATGCTGATTTTGAAACATGAAAATTGCAAGAATTATCTGTTCTTTGGCCACTTACAGTATTTTCTCTGCTTCACAGTACTCCAGGACAAATTTTATTGACTTCTTATGTATATACACTGACACCACAGACGTCTAAAGACAGCAAATTATGGTTAGAGGAACAGTCATTTGAGTTTGGGGTTTTATCACTACCAGATCAGATCTCAACATTATTGAACACATCGGGGATGCCATGTAATACACTGTGAAACACAGTAATCCTAGACCTCAGAATAGACCAGAAATTTACCAAGCATTAGACTGGTGTGTAAGGTTTTCTGGCACTTCAGTGTACACTATGTATATCATGCCACTATCTAAATGACTGACTGAATTATTATAGCCACAACAAGTGTCATGAAGGATACAAGTGCAAGATAGAGCTCATTAAAGAAAATATGGAAACAGGTTCAGCCAGGGCCATGCTACAGAGTGAAGTAAAAACAAATAAAACAACAAGTCAAACAAAGATTACAAAGATAATAAACTATGGCTCAGTAACATCAGAGACATACACATAGGCATAAGATTAAGCAAATGGGGAATCTAAGGATAATAGAGTCTGTGAGCAGTGCAAGTAAGTTTGATCAGATCTTTGCTGACCTTGACAGTATATTGATTATCTTCTGATGATGACTTGTGTTGGTTCAGGTTGGATGGGGGTCGTCAGTTTACAGCCATTTTCAGGTCTCTCCAGAGATGTGCATTTGGGTTCATGTCAGGGCTCTGGCTGGACCACTTAAGGACATTCACAGAGTTGTCCTCCAGCTGGGCATGTGCCTGGCCACTCTGCCATAAAGCCCAGATTGGTGGAGCACTGAAGTGATGGTTGACTTTTTTTAAGCTTTCCAATCAGCGCACAGGATCTTTGGAGGTAAGCCAGACTAGCTAGTGGGGTCTTGGTCACCTCTCTTACCAAGGCCCTTCTCCCCCAATTACTTAGATCTCTTTGTTGATGTGGTCAGTCACAGTGATCCTGAGAACATTTAATGCAGCAGCTTCTCCAGACACAATCCTGTCTGTGAGCTCTACAGGCAGTTCTTGCTTCCTCGTGGTTTCGTTTTTGCTCTGATATGCATTGCCAGCTGTGAGACCTTATATAGGCAGGGGTGAGTCTTTCCAAATCATGTCCAGTCATCTGAAGTTTTAGAGATGATCAAAAGAAATGCAGGGGGCCCCAGAGCCAAATTTCAAGTTATTCAATTTCAATTTTTTTTTTGCAAAAATGTTGTTTTCACTTTCTCATTATGGGGTATTGAGGGCAGAATGTTTTTTATTTTTTATTTGTTCTTTGGCCATTTTTGTCTCTACTTTACTGCACTCCTGATATGCACTGTCAGGACCAATTTTATTGACTTCTTATGGATATACACTGACACCACAGACGTCTAGATACACCAAATTACAGTTAGAGGAACAGTCATTTGAGTTTGGGGTTTTATCATTAACACCTCTCAACATCAGATCTCAACATTATTAAACACATCTGGGATGCCATGTAATACGCTGTGGAACACAGCAATCCTAGACCTCAGAACAGACCAGAAATTTACCAAGCATCAGACTGGTGTGTAAGGTTTTCTGGCACTTCAGTGTACACTATGTATATCATGCCACAAGTAGACCACTATCTAAATGACTGACTGATTATTATAGCCACAACAAGTGTCATGAAGGATACAAGTGCAAGATAGAGTTCATTAAAGAAAATATGGAAACGGGTTCAGCCAGGGCCATGCTACAGAGTGAAGTAAAAACAAATAAAACAACAAGTCAAACAAAGATTACAGAGATAATAAACTACGGCTCAGTAACATCAGAGACATAAACGTAGGCATAAGATTTAGTAAATGGGGAATCCAAAGATAATGGTGTCACAGAGCCACTCCGGCCACTCTGCCATAAAGCCCAGATTGGTGGAGCACTGAAGTTATTTGACTTTTTTCTTTGTATCTAGAATCTTTGTAGTTAGCCAGAATAACTATTGGGTTCTTGGTCACCTCTCTTACCAAGGCCCTTCTCCTCTGACTACTCAGTTTTCTTTGGTGATGTGATCAGTCTTGGTTGTTCTAGACTTGTTCCATTTAAGAATTATGGAGGCCACTGTGATCCTGAGAACTTTTAAAGCAGCTGCCTACTCCAGATCTGTGCCTCTACACAATCCTCAGAGTCTTAAAGTCTCAGAGATGATCTAGAGGAATTCAGGGTGGCCCAGCGCTAAATGTAAAGTTTTCAAATTTTATAAATTTGAAAAAATTCTAAAATAATGTTTTTACGTTGTCATTATGGGGTATTGAGGGCAGAATGTTGGTTGAAAAAAAACCCTTTTTTTATTTTAGCAAAGGCCGCAACTCAACAAGATGCATTGTAAAATATAAACCAATACAATAATACAATATAAAAATTCATTATACAATATTTTTGTGCTTCTTCCTCCCATTTTTGATAGTGTTTTGATAGTGTTTCTACTTTCCCATTCCCAACATTCCAATTCTTATTTAAGGGGAAGTGGTAGCTCAACGGTTACTAATCAGAAGGTCAGGGGTTCAAGCCCCAGCACCATCCATCTGCCACTGTTGAGCCTTTGAGCAAGACCCTTAACCCTCTCTGCTCCAGGGATGCTGTACCATGGCTGACCCTGCGTCCTGACCCCAACTTCCTAACAAGCTGGGATATGCGAGAAAAAAAAAATCACTGTGCTTTTATGTATATGTCCATCTTGGGGCAGATAAATTGTGCCCTCGATTTACAAAATCGTTGCCTCAGTTTAAAAAATCGTTCCTTCAATCCTTTATTGTTTGATTATCCTGCTAGCGTTAGCCAACTATTTTGTGTGTTGTCATAGCAACGGTTCATCACTTCCTGTTAGTAAGAAACAGTGTAGTTATGTACTACACTGTTTTTAAGTGTACTGTAGTTTAAGTGCTATGTATTTAACTCATACTACCAAGATTAGTACATAACATATGCTGTACAGTATTAGTGTGTAGTGTATACTGTGTAGTATTAGTGCATAGCATATCCTGTACATTCCAGTGTAGTGTATACTGTACAGTATTATTGTGTAGTGTATACTGTATAGTATGAATGTTTTGTGTTTACTGTATAGTATTTATACGTAGTGTATACTGTGCAGTATTAGCGTATAGTGCACATTTGGGTTGCAGCAAATGTCCTGAGTTGAGAGTAAAACTAAATAAAATCCAAGCGGTCCATGTCGTCCTCTGTACTGCACTCACTGTGTAAATCAGAGAAAGCTGTAGAATATAAAGCAATACAATATACACTATATGCTAATCATAATAGTATGAGAAGTGTACTAACACTAATAATAAAAAGTAAAAACCATGTGCTAATCATAATGGTATGAGTCTGATAGTAAACAAACTCTGAACGTATTACACGATTTCTTACTAACAGGAAGTGATGAACCGTTGCTATGACAACGCACGTCAGACTAAGCCAGACTTTTACTAACAGGAAATGATGAACCATTGCTATGACAACACCCAACACAGCTGTCTAATGTTAGTGGCATAATCAAACAATAAACAATGAAATATCTTGTTTTCATCTTATTATTATTATTTTTTTATTATTTTTTACAAATATCACATACAGCACTATTACAGCACAAATGCAACTGCCAGCTCCACCCCCCGCGGTTCACACGGCAACGCTTCTGTGCTCTATTTTAGCATGTGTTTGGCGTGGTCATTTAGCTTATGTGCGTTCATGTGACAGCTTGACTTTGTTTGATTGGTCAAACGTCGCTAGTGGCCACATTTGATTGGTGAGACACAGTTGAAACAGAAATAAGTAGCGAGCAGAATGTGGCTCAATATAACGGAGTAAATATATATATATCTTCACAAATATACTTAAGTAAAAGTAAAAAGTATGCTGCATTAAAACTACTCTTAGAAGTATTTTCCAAACAGTTACTCTATGTAAATGTAACGGAGTAAATGTAGCATGTTACTACCCACCTCTGCAATTTACTTAATTGAGGGAACAGTTTACATGTCTAATTTTTTTTTTCTACCACTATACCTCAAGGGCTCCGTATATATATATGTGACATAAATACAGGCTTCTTTTTTTTTTCGCAAATCCATTTTTTTATTATGAACCTGAGACTAGTGAGTGCACAATTCTCCAGGTTCTTCTTAAAGGTGACTGTGGATGAGTATACAGTTATTCCTTAAGGCCTGTGATAAATAATGACTGGAACCAGGAACTAAGATTTTTAAAAGAGAGGCATGGAAACTAGATGAGACATTGGAAACAGTGAGGTCTCGTCTGGGTAACTGCAGTTTGTCATCAGCTTGTTAGTGCTGAAATTGTCTATGGAAAATGTTATACTGTATATCAGGGCAGGCGATTCTGACCAAGTCCACAGAGCCAAAAATCTCTGGTGGATAGCCATATTCAATCTCCAGATACAAGCGGTAATGTCAGTTCTGAGACTTCTTATGACTTTCTGTTGTAGGCGTCTATGGGCAGCTTTTCATTTTCTCCTGCTAATCTGAAAACACTCTTGGACAGGTGGGTCATCAGAGGGGGTGGTGTTGGAAACAAACGGTGTTGGAAAAGGTATTACTGTTGCTCTGGGACATCCGCACAGAACATCCAGCAAAACAGAGTTTCCTGGTTGGCTCTTTCTACTTGGCCATCTGGTAATCTGGTAATCCTAAAATAAGACAGACACCACCAAATTTCCATGAATGACTTCTATGATAGAGATGTATATTAAGGGCCTTATTGTTGGTGTTAGACACCAAAAATCCTTGGGCAGACAAAATATCTGAATATGTGTTGAAAGTGGTTTTCTGCAGTTTTTAAAGTCTAAAATTGACTCATAATTTGCAGCCTGGAACGACACTATTATACATTATATGCATAGTAAAGGTTATAAATCACTAAAATAGAACGGGGTGGTTATGCAAGGCGTACGTGATTACTCTGACCAAATCCAAAGTCATGGTTGTGACAAAACATAACTCAGGAAGTATTGTGTCTGTTGTTTCTGGTTTTGTGTTGACTGGGTGAGACAGAGTATCAGCTTTAGTGTTCTTGATCCTGGTTTGTTATGTGATAGTAAATTGACATTGTGTGACAAACAGGACCCACCGGGCTTGTCTGGGTGTGAGTTTCTCTTGATGACCTATGTCATAGTTCCTCTTGTCAGTTTGTTAGACGGCATATATAAGACTCTTTTAGGAAGAACTATTAGGAATTTTGTAACCTCTTGCTTCGATTTCACAAATAGCTTGTTCTGTAACAGTCAGGTCAACCCTGGGGCATCGGACTGAAATTGTTATGTGATGGCAGGATGCATAATGCATAAATCTTCATGTTGGTGAAAACAAGAATTCATTTTCCTCTTAAGAGATTTTAGGCTTGTGCATTTTGAACTAGGAAAATCACAAAGCTCTGGAAAGTGTAGTGAAATTTAACATAGTCTTTCCATCTTAGTTCGGTGTGTATGTAATAGTGAATAATAAAGGAGAATGTGTGACTATAGGAGACATGCCTTGCTTTTCCATGCAATGTCCACAGTATTCACAGTGGATAACAAAAAAAGAAATCATGCACTATATTAAATTTTGGCTAATATGTTGTATACTGTAATCCAGCGTATGCTTGGTTCTTCTTTGTGGAAAAAGGAAAAGGTCTGAGGCTATACACCAGTTACCAAGGTCTATAGTCAGTCATCATGAAGTATACACTGAAGTGCCAGAAAAACTGGTATATACCAGTCTAATATTTGGTAGGCATGGACTGTACAAGCCTGTGAAAATATTCAGTAGGCAATAAATACCATACTCCACAATTCTGTTGCATTGTAGGATTTCTGTATTCCACAGTGCGTTGCTTGCCATCCCAGGCATGTTTGATAATGTTGAGATCTGGTGACTTATAGATAGATAGATTCAACTTTATTGTCATTGCTCAGTACAAGTACAAGGCAACGAAATGCAGTTAGGATCTACCAG
>JAOVVF010000014.1:1821286-1834303 GCA_028565595.1 Duopalatinus emarginatus
ATTTAAAACACGGGTCAAAACCGACCCGTTAACATAAGAAATAGTAACAGAAAGCTAACACAAGAGGAAGGTTAAATATGCTATATGTACATTATAATACATAAGCCATTTCTGAATATATGCACATTACACCACATTACAAGCCATTTCTGAACCACGGTCAGCTTGCAAGAATTGTTTCACGTGAGAGACATGCAACACTTTCTCAAGTAACATCAGAATTCAATGTTGGGGCCTCAGCAAACATCAGTGTGAGGACTGTGTAATGTTCCCTCAGAGATTTGGGCTTTAGGAGCCGACGCCCAACTTAAGTGCAGTGACAAGGATGTAATGAGAGGATAACATACACAGACTGAACTATTCTGACCTGACTGTAGAATAGGTCATTTTCATCTCTATACTATTGGAGATCATAACAACCTGCAGTCCATGTAACTGGGCAGAACACATATCAGGTGGATCATGGTATTATTCCTATGGTATATTATGGAGACTTGGGCCACTGAGCCGCGACTGACACAGCCTTTGACTATGATGTCTGGCCTAAACTTTATAGAAATTCTAGCTTCTTCCAGCAAGATAAGACATACTTTATTAGGATATAGACCTGGATTGCTTGAACCATTTCACACATTATAAGTTTAGTATATGTAGACCTTAGGAAGTTATATATATATACATATATAAAAACTTTTGAAATGTGGGCTCAAGTAAAAAAAAAAAAAAAAAAACCTTTATCCACAGGTCAGAACAAGCCAAAAAATATTCCCAGAGAATAGTTCATAAAGTACAGCAAGAGTCAAAACACAGGAACATTGTACACATATCAAAAGCTGAAAATTTATTCTCTACAGATACGGGCAAGAGCTCTAAGGGGGAAAGAAGGAGAGAGAAAGAGGGGAGTTTAATACTTTATCCCAACATGGGCATTTTCCAAAATTCATTCTCAACCTTTTTATTTCACTGTGGTCTGGTGTATAATCAGCCACATTTTTGTCTGGTGTTATTATCTTTCTCTAATACTTAGCTTATATAATAGCTTTATCAGTGTGTGCACAGGATAACCCAAAATATCTGCTTATTTATAATAAATCATGAATCAGTAGCTGGTAGATAACATGTAGTGATCTACGCCAAAATGTGCTCCACCAGTTAAGGAGCTCTGAGAAGTAAGTATACAAATTCCTCATTGCTTCCATTCAAATCGTAGATCCCAAAGGTAATTCCTTTTTTTTCTGTATCATTTAAGTACAGTAATCCTCTTTTT
The DNA here is from genome assembly GCA_028565595.1 of Duopalatinus emarginatus. NCBI lineage: Eukaryota > Metazoa > Chordata > Actinopteri > Siluriformes > Pimelodidae > Duopalatinus > Duopalatinus emarginatus. The sequence goes on from JAOVVF010000014.1 coordinate 1,822,554, forward strand.
TTAAGGGCAATGTAAACAAGCTAAGTAAGAGATTAGGTTGTTAAATCCATTCTAAGAGATGGGCCTCTAAGAGATGCAGCTAATTAGATACATTAGTGGTCATTATCTCATTCATTATCTAAGCTGCTTTTCCTATCATGAGGGTTGCTGGAGTCTATCCAAGCGCTAATTGGGTGGAAAGGCATGGAAACACCTTGGACATATTGCCAGTCAATCATGCAACAGATACAGAAAATGGGGTAATAGGCACACTTAGGGGCAATTTAGATTTTGCATGAATGCAAATGCAAATGCCTGAATGCATATGTTCGGGCTGTGGGAGGAAACCCAAACAGTCATGGAGACAACAAGTACCAGGTGTGATCCCTGCACAGGGCAAGACACGACTGAGGTGCCCTTGAGCAAGGTGCCTAACTCCCACAACTGCTCCCTGGGCTCTGTGGGTTGGAGCTGCCCCCACTCTGGGCAAGTGTGTTCACTGCCCCCTAGTGTTCACTGGTGTGCTGTGTGTGTGTTTCACTGCACGGATGGGTTAAATGCAGAGGTCACATTCCTCTGTGTGCAAGCACAGTAGGCAAATAGTTCACTTTCCCTTTCACTTACCACTGTACTGATCTTGTCTATGTTTAGTATTGCCCCAGTTGCCCCAATCTAGAGATTATGACTAAATTAGTAATCATGCTTAAATATCAATATGTAATGCTAAATGTGGACTTGGCCCCTGGTGGGTGGATAAGCTCTAATGTACCCCTAGGTGAATGCTTTCGGGTATGATGATGTACTGTGACAGACTGGTGTCCCATCCAGAGTGTATTCCCATGTGATAAACTCCAGATCCACTGAGAGAAGGAATTAATAAAATGTCAAATTCATTATACTAAACTAAACCCATATGTTTTGCTGACCCACAAACTGTTGCCACAAAGTTGGAAGCACACAACCGTATATGTCTCATTACAGCACTTTAATATTACAGTTTCCATTCACTGGAACTAAGAGACCAAAATGTCCCCACATGTCAATGAAGACATGGTTTGTGAAGGTTGGTGAAGAAGAAGTCGAGTGTCCATCACAGAGTCCTGACCTCAAACCTCACTGAACAACTTTCATCTGAGGGATAAACCTCCTCACTTATTATCAGTACCTGATCTCACTAATGCCCTTGTACCTGAATGATCACAAATCCTCACACACACATTCCAAAATCTAGTGGAAAGCCTTTCCAGAAGAGTGGACAGAAAAGCGTTTTCACCACAGGGTTGCGGGACTTAACCTCTGTCATGGGGTAAGGAGCTCTGTGTACTGGGCTCAGATTAGAGGTGAATCAAATTTAGAGGAGGCAGTTGTGGTGGTTCAGGCACCTTACAATGATGCCCCCTGTCTGGCTGCCACTAGAGCCTTGGGTGTTCTATCTCATTTCACAGAGACCTTTGGGTACAAACAGAAAACATTTGACAGATTCTAACTCTCAGGTCATTGTCTTGAAGATGCATTGTAATCCAATCATTCAAAACACATTCAGCAGTGGTCTAGGATGCATAGGAAGAAAAAAACCCTAGTAGAGTGAAAATGAATGTGTCTTAATGTGGCACCAGAGGACAAACTAACCAACTGCATCATTGCCCTAGTTAGAATATACACTGACATGACCAAAGTCATGGGACAGGAACTAGTATCATGTAGGACCTCCTCAAGCCTAGAAACTTGTCATAGCATCGATTCTACAAATTAAATCAAAGACATCAGGGGGATGTTCAGCCATGCCATCTGGATCTCCATCTAAAGCTCAGTGGTATTTGTAGTTTCAGGATCTCTGGTGCAAATAGACCTCTCCACTACATACCATAAATGGTCTGATTATGTTGGGTGAACGTGTAGGCAACACTATTAATCGAAACTCTCCAGAATGCTCCATTAACCAACCTGGGCCTGATGGTACGATGCATTATCATGCAAATGTTCTCCAAGCAGGAACATCAGTGTTTAGGTGGACCAGTGGATCCAACCCATGCCATGAGAATACACTTAAGACCAGCCTGCAAAGTGCCTTGTTGACAACTAAGGTTATTTGCTTAATGGGGTGTGTATGCCCTGGTGAGGTGCTGTGCCCGGTGTCATGTGTTAACTGATGCACTCTGGTAGGTCTTCTGCTCCTATATCCCATGGAAGCTAAGAAACACAGGATATGAACGTGGGGTCCCCTGCATTGAATGTGTATGCGCTAGAGTTGCTTGTCTGTTCTCACAGACACCTTGTTATGAGCACGCTGGCCAGTGGTCAACCTCACTCACAAGATCACACCTAATAATTTATACAGGTTTGAGTGTTCCCAAGTCGTCCACTGAGGTAACATCACTTCATAGCAATTTACGTACAGCTAGGACATGACTTTTGGCATGTCAGCGCTTGTAATAATTTTGAGACAGTTTGGAAATTGTTGAGAAAGGAAAATAAAAGAATTTTTATAAATAAAACATTAACAATTTAGCTCATTCTTGGGGTTTTAAAATCAGCTACTGGGTTCTCCCTCTATAACTACATGCCCGAGTTTCTCGAGACCAACCTACAGAATGTCACTGAGCTACATTTAAAATTATGTCTTGGGATCTGGAAAAAAACCCATCAGCCATTAATACAATCAGTATGTTGGAAAAACATAAAAACAAGAAATTATACCCCATTAAAACATTATGGTCAATCATTGATGTTTTGGAGCCATTTTGTGGCTACACAAAAGCACTTTTGGGTCCACATGCACAAACCTAAGAATGCACGAAAATCTGTCTGTCCATGCATGTGTGTTTGCAGATGTGTGTGTTAAATGGGAGAACTGCAAACTACCCCATCATCAGTCACAAATTTCAGTTCCTGGAAGCCAAAAACACCGCCTCTTCTGCCAAATTAAACAGTTCAACATCAAACCGAGTGTTTAAGTGTGCCGATTTCCCGTTAAATCAGGGAACGTGAAAACGTTCTCTCTGCGGATGGTAAACAGTGACCCTGGCCCTAGAGTGCAGATCTGTACTGTGTCAGCCCATGTGCTGGATGTGAAGTAATGGATGTGTTATTTGCTCAGGAAGTGAGCTGAGCTGTTGGGGGGGTGGATTTCACTGCATGGTCCATCATAAAGAGTGTGTGGTGTCCTCCCTATTTCGAGTGGAGAAACTTAGCATATGGTGAATGTCAGGGTTCAGCCTCCTAGCATATTGCATGTATGCGTGTGTGTATGTATGTATATATGTATAAATGTGTGTATGTATGTATGTGCATATATATGTTTGTACATGTGTGTGTGTATGTATGTAGACATGTTTGTTTATATGTGTGAATGTATGCATGCATGTATGTATGTATGTATGTATGAACATATGTTTGTGTATATGGTAGTATATATGTATGTATGCATGTGTGTATGTATGTATGTATGGTTATGTGTATGTATGTGCATATGTATGTTTGTACATGTGTGTGTATGTATGTAGGTATGTTTGTTTATATGTGTAAATGCATGCATGTATGTATGTATGTATGCATGTATGTATGTTTGAACATATGTTTGTGTATATGGTAGTATATATGTATGTATATATGTATGTATGTATATATGTGTGCAACAACTGATAGTTGCCAAATATAATAGAAGTCCATCACTGTTGTGCAACTTGGGATTTAAGATGGTTACTGTAGCATTTAATGTGTGATGATGATGATGAGGAGGAGGACGAGGAAGCGGAGGAAGAGGAGGATAGATATAAATCAGAGTGTACAACAGATTGTGATTGTGATATTACTTTTAACACAACTGTTCTTGGAAGAAAAGAAACTGACTAAAGACTAACTGAAATGTCAGACACATTATGACCAAATATTGTGTTTATTTTCGCTCCGGCAAACTAAAATAGTTCCCAAAGAAGCCACAGCTGGATGAAGTGTTGCTTTGTCTGACTGACAGACCAGAGCAAGCACAGTTTTAATATAACAAAATGGTGCTAGACTTGGAGTTGTATATAGTGAAAACAGACCAGAGGAGTGGTAGAAGCTGTGAAATGTCTGAGTGCTGTTACACTAAATATCAGGACTCTTGGAACACTGCTTATCCAGTTAAAATATGTGGACTGTTGTTAACTGTTGTTATTATATTAATAAATATTTGAACTTGAAATATCTTGAAACATTTACTTTGAATAATGCTTCACTAAACTGTTCTTATATACTGATATTGTATTTTAAAGTTACTTTTAACTAATCAACAATCTCTCTCTCTCTCTCACACACACACACACACATACACACACACACACACACACACACACACACACACACACACACACACACTGACACACACATGGACACGCTGGTTAATAAATTTGAATAGTAAGTGAAGAAAATGGGAAACCAGCCAGACACACTTCATACACAATGTGTAAAAGTCCAAGAAAAACCTATTGTTTCTTCCTCTCCCAAGATGACATACCTAAAGATGTGAATGCATCATGTCCTGCACTTGTCCCTTACATTATGAATGAAGACAGGGTTGTCAAAAGGGGTAATAACTCACAGGCAAAGTACAGGAGATTAAAAAAACGCAACAACCCTTCGATTTACTCCATTAGTCTCTCAACATAAAGCCATAGAGCAAAGATACCCTCTGTTCGACTTCCCAGATCTTCCAAAAGCAACCTGATACTACTTGAGAGGAAACATGTCATGGAAACAAGTTCACAGAGAAACAAAAAGAGACTTTACTCTGATCTGATAACGCTGTAATATCAGGTGTTAAAGGCGTAGGTGCAATTCAGTGAGCCTCAGAGGAAGATTTGTAAGGACTACCCCTGGAGCCAGGTCTAAATGCATGGTGACCAGACCACCCATGTAACCTGGTTGGGAGATCTGTGGCCACTTTGTAGATTCAGCATCTGCAAGAAGGTGGGGGTCAGCAGGCGGCAAACAGGAAGTAGGCATGCATTTGACAAGGTGATGTAGAATGAGACTTGTGAATGTATATAGACTAAAATCAGGCTTATATCCACACACAGTATAGGTTTCACCATGACACTATGCTTTCTCCTAGTCTGGAGCCTGCACAGCAGATGTAAGATACTCACCAAGCTGAGACTCCCAGGTGGCACAACAGAGAAGCATTTTCCCTGTCATCAAGAGATTGTCAGTTCAAATCCTGGGTCATGTTACAACCATCTGTAACTTGAATGCCAAAAGCATGCTACAGTCTCATGATAGTACAAGTGACAGAAGTGGGCAGGAGCACTTCCCTCTGAGAGTGTTACAATGCCCTCTGATGTGACTTGAAGAACGCCTTGGCCTTGGCCTTTCCCGGTTGATACCTGTTCGTAGCTGTTGTGTGACAGAGGATGGGTGGAAATTAGACATCTAAAATCTAAGAAGATATCCACCAAGCCTTGGCAGTTGGGTTGTCCCAGTAATAGTTTGAGAAACCCCATGGACATGCCATACTTTAAGGGGTTAACACAGCTCTTAATTGCAGATCTGGGATGTTTAGGGATGCTTTCTTGGCATTACGGCGGGTATTGGACTCAGTCAGAGGTGTTTCTTGTCCTTACTCCCGTTTGTGGTTTTCCAAGACATAACCAAGGTTTGACTGGTGTCCAGTATGGAGAGCTTGCATCAATACCTGAAGTGAAGCTCTGTCAGAGTAAACTGGAAAAATACAGCACCTCCGCAAGTCCAGCCATGTTTCCCTAATGAAAAATTATTGAAAAATTGTACGCTTTCTCCAGGTGAGAGTAGAGATTTGAAGTATCTTGGGTTTTTATTTACCATACCTGTCTGTGGTGATGAAGCAGAAGGTCAGAAGCTGTAGGTAGTGATGAATTGATTAAGTCTGCATGTACAGGTGGTGGAAATGAGGTCCTCGTCAGGGTTGCTGGGCTTACTCTGAATCCCCCGGGAGTACCAGGAGCCCGTGGCCAGGGATAGAGTGGTCCGAGTTTACCTTTTCAGCCAGTATCCACCATAAACCTTGACCAGGTAAAGTGGAAGGAAAATAATTGGATGAATAAATGAATGGGTGGATGAATGGATGGATGAATGCTAGCATTTACAACCATGGCCTTTTTACACATAAAAGCTTACAGCAGCCGAACTTCTCCGAAAATGTAGAACTGAGAAATAGCTGTTTCAGTCACTTTCAAGTTTCCTCAGAAGTCTTTGGTTTCCTAAGAAGTTTGAAGAGTGCCGTGTCTCTGCTGTTTTACACTACAGTAGGCCTACAGTACTTTATCATCCTATGCAGCTGACTTTCCCAGAGCAAATGCATCTTGGCATAACTCCAGGGGCCCATTAGTGGACAAAAGCAGTGCTAAGTGGTGCAGGCACTTACCACTGTCCCGAACTGTTTGTTTGAGGTGGAGTTTAGCACACATCAAAGTACCGCCGCCATATGTATTTAATGAAACAAGGCTGTCACATGACGGCAAAACGTAGTGCTGACGGCGGTGTGTGTCCAGGAGAAAGAGTGTAAAATAGACCTGTTGGATCTTCCTGCAGCATGACAGTGAATGTGTTATTTAACATACTTGAGACAGAAAGAGATAAAGCCATCCTAGCTTCCCTCCTGAATCCATCACTCTTAAACAGAAACTGTATACTTCAACTTTGTTTCTCCTCCCTCACTGTGTGACCTTACATCCTCTTTCTCCAGCTCCATCTGTGACCCGTTCTCCCCCAGCAACCCTCGGACGGCTCTGCGCTCCACAGTGATACTCCTGTGACTTGTTGCTGATTTACTGCTCTTAAAAAGTTCATTAACTTCAGACATGCTTATCATTCTGACTCACTCAGCTTTTTATTTCACTTTCTCTTTCGCTTTGTTCGACAGGGCTTCACTGTCAAAATATTATTTAGTGAAAGAAAAATGGGCAGAGATTTAAAGCCCTGCTGCTTCAAATAGAAAAAATAAACGAGATGACGTTAAAGCACGAGGACAGAAATAACCTTTTAAAATCAGGAGTCTATTAGTTTATGACTTTGCATTGGGAACGTAACCAGGGAACAAATACAGAGCTTCAGGACCTACATTCTTTGTCAAAATGTATTTAGCTCACTGACAGACCGGTGATCCTACACCATATATATAAGAAAACAGCTGCACATTCTGGGGTTCAATGGAAAGAGAACATAGACTTCATAGAGTCAATAGATCGAATCGTAGTGTGTGTGTGTGTGTGTGTGTGTGTGTGTGTGTGTAAGCTCTAATAGTTTTGACATTTGGCTAATCTCCATGAACACATACACTAGGTCTGATTCATGGGAATGGGTGAGTGTGTGTGTTATATTTATGGTTTCTGTGTACACTGGGTAAATCCATTGCTAAACACATTCAAAATACACGGCAGATTTGTGACCTGAATTGCCAATTAAAATGAGATTAAAACAGCTAATCCGATCATAAACTTAATAGATCTGTTTGTTCTGACTATCTATATCTCACACTTAAATATTTATTATTACCTGGCGTTAAAAAGATTACAGATTTTATGGTTATGGTTAGTAACGGATGTTACTTTAGGTCAACTATCACATTTTATGATATTGTTAGATGTGAGCGCGAACAGACACTTGCTGAGGGTGGACACAAGTGCAGGTGTTTTATTAACACACAGCAGATTGGTCCAAAATGTTATCCAAAAATGCAAAGTCAAAAACAGGCATGTGGTCAAAGCGATGTGTTAACAGGCAATCTGAGGCAACAATGAAATCAGAAACAGGGGGAATAAAACACGGCCTGATGCATGTTTGCTGAGAATCTGAACAAATTGAACATAATCAGCAGAACAGAAAACAGGTGGGAAAAACACAACAAAATTATATTATAGTATATAATATATTATATAAAAAAGACTATATATATATATATATTTATGCGGACATTGTAAAGTACTCCGTTTTAAATAGGAAATATAAAACTTTGAAAATTTCGTTTCAGTGTCTCTGTGAACTTTTCATGACTGCGTGAACTGCCTTTGGGTGAGAAGGAGAGAATAATTATATCATCAGCCAGCGCATGGTAGTGGTCTTTACCGTCAACTGCTACGTGCAGCTGAGAGAGAGATAAAAATGATTTAAAACCCTTTCCCCTGTTTCTCTCACTCCACACAAGAAGAGATTTATCCAACTGTCGACGAGCTCTCGCACTCTCACCCCCGGCCAGGCCGAGGACATCTGTTTTCTCTCGTCTTTCTACTTTCATTCATTCTTCCTTGTCCTGTCCACACCATCAGGCTTTGGTCAGTCATTCTGCCATCAAATATACTGTATATACATATACACATATACAGTACTGCATGGTTGCTTTGGCCACAGCTTTCACAACATTCGCTTTGGTTTAATATAAAAGTAAACGCAGGAGGAATGACAAAGACATCAGCACAAGTAAAAAGAGGAATAGAACAAGCAGTGATAAACACAAAAGGGAACAGACCATAATTAGATAAGCTCAGTCTGTACTTTTAAAATCTACTCCACTTACAATGTCACAAAAATTATTCACCCCCTAGTGATTATTTCAGTTTCTCTCTCTCTCTCTCTCTCTCTCTCTCTCTCTCTCTGCCTCTCTGCACATTTAACGTGTTGCAACATCAGATTTAAGTGCATTACCCTGGAATCATTTTCCTTTCCTTGTAAAAGTTGTCTCTTGAGAAATAAAATTTGTTTAATCGGATTTTTCAGATTAGATGTCTTAAGAGTTGTTTTAAAAATAACAAATCTAACCACTACCTAATTCATAAGTCTTCACCTCCTCCAGAGTCACTGCCCTTTTGCAACAATTACATCTTCATATTGTCTCAGAGATGTCTCTATGAGCTTTGGATTTTGATTTCCTTCCCATCCTCGATGTGAATTTTCCCTCACCCTTCCAAAACAAACGGATAATGCTGTTGGACAGCAATTTTCAGTTCATGCCACAAATTGTGAATGATTCCTTTGTAGTTTTTGCCCTGTGCTTTGGCTCATTATGCTGTTAACATACATTTTCTCCCTAGACACAGATTTTTGGCTGACTGAAACAGGTTCACCTCAATAATTTGCTGTATTTGGCTCCGTCCATGTTTCTATTGATGCCAGCAAGTTCAAGCCTTTCAGTTCCTATTCCTGAAAAGCAACCCCAGAAAATGATGCTAGGAATTGTGTTATCTGGGCGTTGGGCTGTACTTGGTCTGCTTTTAAAGCATTCACCTTTGGTCTCCTCGGACTACAAAACCCTTTGCTCTAGGCATGCCTTTATGTTAGCCTTTCTCAGAAGCCAATCACCCATAGAGACCAGATCTGTGAAGAGCTCATGGCATTGTTGAGGTCTGAACGCGTTCTCCGATTTCAGTCAGCGAGCTCTGTAATCCCTTCGGTGTCGGAGCTGAACTCTCAGACACTTCTTTTATAATTGCCCTTCTTGCCCAAGCATTCAGTTCGACCTGATTTTAGGAGGTAGGGTTCGTATTGTTCCATATTTTTCCACTTTGTTATGATGGATTTCACAGTCCTGGACAGGCTATTTTAACTGTTAGACCTCCCAAAATGTCAGAGTTATTTATTGTGCCAGTGTACAGTTGGACACAGGTGGATTTAAAATGAACACAGGTGGACTTTTAGATTAACAGAAAGCTGAGCAAAAAAAACAAAACTTAAATGTGATACAGCAAAAAATGAAAAGAAATAATCACTTAGAGGTCGAACTTTTTCCCCGACTTATCATGGGGTGATTTGCTGTCCGTTCCTCTGGGTACATTTAGCTCTGGGTGTATGGAACAGATGGGGAGGCCAAGCAAAAGGAAATGTCAGTGGTTAATTCACAAGCCTGTTCTACTATTACCCCTGCCTCATCAATCACAGTGGAGTCTGGGTTAGGTTCAGGGGCATTGTACAGAAGAGGCTGGCAGTTATTGCAGCGCTGCCTGAGCAACTGCTGTGTTGGACTGATACAATCCGCTTTGGGTTATAATGCTTTTGGCTCAGTTTAATATCAGCGGAGGCCAAAAAGTGAACTAAATCCAATTTGGATGTGTATTTATACAGAAAACACGCGCACACACACACACACACACACACTAGGCTCCATTCTTACTCAGCGTCCACCCAGTGAGTATTTAATGTGCCAAAGCATATCTACCATTATGGCAAGCACAGTAGAAAACATTTATTTATCGACATTATCTGCATTTGTATTTTCTCTATTAACACATTTTTACCCAAGGACGTCTGTATGTCTGTATATGGATCTTACATAACGCATCACATCCTGTGAGTACAAGCTGGCTTCAGCATGAGGTGCCACGGCCAGCTGAGGCCTGCGAGGGACATTCACATGGCCCTGCAGCTGCTGTGAGCACATTAAGCGCCGTAAGCAGCTGTAAACACAGGGCTGTTCGGGCTGCTGAACTCCTTTCTTCACTCTCTAAACATTTTCTTTTCCAGCCCTTAGGTTTGGACGAATCCTCACGGTATTTACAGCATGCTTTGTCCCGTCATCTTCACTCTCTTCAAAGTAAAGCATGTATACCAGGGTGAATAAGACCTCGATGGGCTGTGTTGTACAGACAGGGTGGGATGTTAATATAACAATCTGTACATATGTACCTTATTGCAAACTTTAACTAAGTCCGAAATGGCTAATTACACATGGCTTTCTGAGTGAGTCAGAAATATGTTTAGCACCACTCACCACGATGATGTCAAGGTAAGCGAAACAAGTGAGGCCAAGCTAAAAACTATTCATTCCTGTCTGTTTCAGTCTGTTATTACACACTGGGGAGAACTACAGAGATTTTGTTTAGATTTTCAGCTTCGGGGGGGCTTAACTGTGGCTTTGATTGTGCTTCATGGACAGACAAATGTGACTTTTTTTTCCTCCTTAGAAGAAAAAAAAAGGTTCCTCACCTTACCACCACTCTGCTGAGTAAGGTCTGTGTGGTGGGCCACTGAGCCATGTCTTATATGACATGCTGGCTGGTGCTCCTGGGATTCTGAGAAGACAAGCTTCAAAGGGTCCAGGGTGTGTGTGGTGTTATGAAAAACTGTTTTATGTGTTTGAGAAGCTCACCATGTTGAGAATTTATAGCTGGAATTCTGCTGGCTTTTGGAGCGTGGTTTACGTGCACGTAGCCGCACTACACTTGAAAATACAAATGAATATATGAACATGTGAAACACGTGAAACAAGAGAAACGTATACGTCCAGATCTGAATATTACTTACACTCGCATCTATGCACTTTTGGAGCTCAGCAAAATACTTGGTAGGTCCCCAACAGCTCAGGAACTCATAAACGAGCTTGTGGAAAAGTTCTTTAGACATGAACACCATATTTCTCAATTCTGTTGTATTCTGAGTTGTAGGATTTTGCATGTTACGTGGCATCCCAGATGCGTTTAATAACAGATCTGGTGACCGAGGTGTGAACGGCAAAACCGCAAACTTAGATGAGTGTTCCTTTAATCATAACCTGGTGTCTCTAGACGTGTATGGTGGTTCCATCAGAATGAATGCAGGACATAATGGTGCAACTCATCAGAAAGGAGGCACACAGTGTTCACCTGTCAGAGATGTTTGATGCCAGCAGAAAGAAAGAAGAAAACATACCATTATGGAGCCACCACCAATTTGTACTTGGTGTATATTTACATTTATGGCATTTAGCAGACGCCCTTATCCAGAGCGACTTACAAAAGTGTTTAGTTAAATTCTTGGAGTATCTGAAGCTAGTGAAGGTAAATCAGGAT
>JAOVVF010000014.1:1852790-1863620 GCA_028565595.1 Duopalatinus emarginatus
CGCAGCCTTACTCTTACTGAAGCAGCGCACGACAAGCCTCAACATGAACTACGGGTGAATCACAGGGCCAAATTAGATTTTGCATTAACGGCACTATTTTTTTTATCGCGATAATTTGAGATCGCATTAATGTGTTACTTCGACAGCATAAATATATATATATATGCATAAAGTATATAGAGTGAATCTCTGAAGAAGAAGCTACTTTTACTCGTTTTTACATTGAGCCACATTCTGCTCGTTACTCGCTACTTATTTTTATTAATCTATCCAATGCACAATCTCTTTTTTTTTTTTGTTTTGTTTTGTCGAGACTTCCGAAAGAGGCTGTCACATGACTGTTTCTCACCAATCAAGTGTAGCCACTAGCAATGTTTGACTCAGTTTCATCAATCAAACAAAGCCAAGCCGTCACATGACCGCACACAATTTCCCTGCAGCAAACACAGGTGGAAAAAAACACAGAAGCACAGTACAATGGCACAGACAATGACGTGTTTAATTTATGTTACTTTGTAACGATTTAATTTATTATGGTTTTAGTTGTTAAGAGATATTCTCCAACCCCGGAATTTGTTCAGTGCTGTTTTGTATTTTTGTGCATTCAGAGGTATTCTTTGACGTCTTGATTATTACAAAAAGGTCTAAATAAGCAGTTACACCCTAGACCTGTGTGGTGGCACATTGTCCTGTTGGAAAAGGGCCAAACGCATCAGAATGAATGCAGGACATGAACAGGTGTCAAAAAGGAGGTACAGATGGTGTTTACCTGTTAAATGGTACAAATGAATACCAGCTAAAAAAAAGTTTTTCTTCCCCTTCAGTGTAGGTTCCTATATTTAAAACAAGCAAAATTTACATTGTATAAGACTTCTTATACTTCTTTGTGGCAACCATTAAGGTATTTATAAACCCTTTTAACTGACCTCCATGTCAGTGATTCCGTTGATTCTTTGAACCATGGTCTATCTGCAAACATCTTGGATAGGTTCCTTCTTTGAAAGAGCATCTTGTTTACAAAAGAGCTACACATACTTTTAAAGCCAAAGGCTGTCAGCTGGAAAGATACATAAGGTCTGGACTTACAGTTCATTTACAAATATGAGAAAGACTTCTTAACGATAACAATGCTCAATTAACTAACGATGGCTCTGGTAACCATAAAATCATGATCAACACACTAAATATATGGCTATCAGTAGTGATATTAGCTTCAATCCTGCCTCTAAATTTATTGATTTACCTATTGTTTGTCCTCCGGTCTCACCTCACTGCTTATTACATGCAAATCTCACTTACAAGATGTGGACCCCCACTTGTGCTACTGATCCTATCCCTACATCACTCCTAAAAAAAAGTCTACCTACAGTATAGTCTCCATTGCCATTTTATTGTTAACTGATTTTGTTCTTTTTCAAACTCCAGTCAAGTGGAGGCCCAAATGACATCCAAATAAGAAACCTATATCTACAATCTTCCATTTTCAACCAAAAACTACAAAGCACAATTTCTGAGTAGCTCCAAAACCACATTTCCACAGCTTTTGACATGGTCATACCATTTTACTTAATTACAATTAAAGCATTTGGCAGATGCTTAATTTTTCAGAATGACTAACACAGTTATCCGTTTTTTACAACTGAGCAGTTGAGAATGGAGACCTCAGAGGTGGTAAATTGGCAGTGGTTGGATTTAAACTTTCCAATTAACCACATAACCACTGAGCTACCACTGCCCATTGACAAATACTGGGGCATATCAGGACCAGCACTGAATCCTATCCATCTGACCACACTCAGTCTGACACTGTCAGGGGACCTGGTGCTTGTAAAAACAAGGTGTCCCACAAGGCTGGGTTCTGGACAATCTTTTATTCTGCATTCACATGCTGTCCCATTACATGCAGAGAGACAGTACGGTCAATTTAGGCTATGATTTTACAGATGGTCCAAATTTCCGTACCCCCAAAACCTGATAATTTCACACTGATCCACTCTGCTTGCCTGGTAAAAGACATTAAAATACAGATGCAACTTTTAAACTGTTCAAAAACAGACGTTATTCTGGCTGGAACAGGCTTGTCAATTAATAAAATAAATAATATAAACCTAGCCACAAATAACACTCTAGTATCCCCATCCTCTCTGAATTGGAAGCTTACTGTTTGTGCTGGTCTACAGCCATCTCTCATTTCAGTCACAATATAACTTTTCTTTTTCAATCTTCATTTTATTGCTAAACTTAGAAGCTGGAAAATTACACTGAAGTACCAAAGAATCTGACAAAAAATGTGCAGATGTACAAATTGGTAGTGGATCCATAACTGTATGAGTTTTGTTTAGCTGGTGTTACATGGGACCCCTGGTACATCTACAAATATCTCTGACAGCTGAACACAATGTGTCCCTCCTTTTTTAATGAGTTATACCAGATTAATGTCCTGTGTTCATTCTGATGGGTCTGGCCTCTTCCAGGACACCAAATTATGGTTAGAGGACCAGAATTGTGGACCATTCTGCAGAAAGTATGGTGTTCATTGCCTGGAGAATATTTTTCACAAGCTTGTGAAGTCCACAAGTCTGGTACTTCAGTGTGTCAGGTTACTGTAATATGTTACATTTTGGTCTTCCACATAATCTTATTAATAAGTTCCAATATGGACAAACTATGTTGTGTACATATTCCTCGTACCTCAACAGAAGATAACTCCAACTCTACATACCTTTGTAATCTTATTTAGTCTTACATACCCTCCCATTAACTTCACACAGCCAGCCTATTTACGCTACATTAAACAATGGGTGACATTGTCTTTAGTGTCTTTGGACCACTCTGTTTCATCCTGTAGTCCTTTAGATGCAGAAAATAACATTATAAATATATTTATTGTAAGCCTTAATATAAACTAGCCGAAGGAAAATGATAGTACTTGCTTTATTGACTTGATTTAGAAATAGACCTGAGGATATGTGGATATTACTATAGGTAAAGACGAATAGAGGTCAGAGCTCCTCCATCATTAGTTTTGGGATAGCTTTGGCACTGTTAGAAGAAAAAAAAAAAATTCTCATATATCGTAGATATGAGACGCTTCCTGCTACATGTCTGTGGTCATAAAGGTGCATCTGTTTCGCATTAGCCTGTCCTCCTGAGCTTTCTGATTATTCAACATACATATTTTTAATCACAGCCATACTCCCAACAGGACGGAAAAAGAGAGGTAATGTACAAGAGAAATGTATAAGGACCAGTGTCATGTTATGGTTAAAATTGTATGCAATATGCAGCTACATAGGTACGTCTAATACATTTATTTTCAATAATGATAAGAAAAATAAGAATGAGTCTAAAATGTCTAAATTTTTGATTTACTGAATTGTGCTTTAGTTTTTCTTATTGCACCTGATTTTTTGGTTCGTATCTTTTACAACAGCTTTCAAGATCTCAAAATGGGACAAATGCTCAAACGTCTTGCATGTGAAAATGTTCATCTTTTTGTCCAGTACACTCACACAATTTCCTATTTGCTTAATGTTTTCAACTGCTGCAATCCAGTCAATTTTTGAGCTACAACCACAAAAATTCAGACCCAGGTTCACCCAGACTGCAAGCAGGAACTGCAGGAACGGCACTTTCCTGTTACTGATAATAGTTTTCAACCTTGAAATCCACAACATATTGCATCTAATTCACTGTGAGTTTAACACATTCACTGGATAGAAACAGTATTGTTTTTTTAAGCATGTCTGAATGCAGCATTTAAACAGAAAATGTTACTTTGCAAGATTATGTTTTTGATTTGGTACCAAAGCTGAACATTAGTTGTGCTTGACTCAGTCTCTGAACACAACACTTATTACATTGTGAATAAGATGCTGAAAAAAAAAGGTTTCTGAATATTAAGCTAATATTATTAAGTCCCTTATTACGTACATCTCTGCACACACACACAAGCCTGTTACGTGTACCATGTGTAAAATGAACATTTTTTACATTTAATACGGCTGTAAGGGGTTAAGCGTAATACAGCACATGATAATTAGGCCTACCTAAATCATTCTTTTAACAATTGCTCATGCAAGCATTTTACAAAGCTAAAGTACTATTAACTAAAACAACCAAGTCACGTACTCATATGCTATATTGGGCTCTTGTCCAGGAAAGGCAGCCTGACAGAGCTGTATGAGGTCCTAATGTGATTCTAAGACAGTGCCGGGGCTTCTTCTGACAGCTCAAAATAGCTGTCTCCTTTGTTTCTGCTTAGCGTTTCCTGTTACAATTTAAGGGTGAACCACTGATGGGATCCAGATGCAAGTTGTAAGGTCCTCATCGTTCTCATTTATTTGAAAACACTCCTCTCCCCACCCAAATTCCCATTATCTACTATTAGAAGTGTAAACAGCTCACACTTAGCAGATCATATAGGATAAGATAACACTTTATTGATCACTATGTGGGGAAATTGATGGGGTGATAGAAAAAGCAGAGAAACATGCAAGGAAGTATAGATGAAACTACAATACATACAAAAGTTGATGTGTTGAAAACTGGAAAAACGGGCAAAGGTTGGAATCTGATGGCTTTGTCCAAGGGGGAATTTGTGATGGTTAGATGACTGGATCATGTCCAACACAGCAGGTGTTGTGGGGTGTTCCTACTATGCAGCACTTAGAAACTACCAATAGTTATCAATCATGTGCTTTGGGGGAGAACGCTTGTCATCTGGACTGATCCCATAGAATATTTACAGAGGGATCTGCTTATGCCTTGATACCAAAGATACCACAAAACACCTTCAGATATTACAGAACACCTTCAGAGGTCTGATACCACAAAACACCTTTAGATACCACAGAACACCTTCAGATATTACAGAACACCTTTAGAGGTCTGATACCACAGAACACCTTCAGATATTACAGAAGACCTTCAGATATTACAGAACACCTTCAGATACCACAGAACACCTTCAGTTACCACAGAACAACTTCAGATACCACAAAACACCTTCAGATACCACAGAACACTTTCAGATACCACAAAACACCTTCAGAGGTCTGATACCACAGAACACCTTCAGAGGTCTGATACCACAGAACACCTTCAGATACCACAGAATACCTTCAGATACCACAAAACACCTTCAGAGGTCTGATACCACAGAACACCTTCAGATACCACAGAACACCTTCAGATACCACAGAACACCTTCAGAGGTCTAATACCACAGAACACCTTTAGATACCACAGAACACCTTCAGAGGTCTTGCATCAACAGGTCAAATAGCTGTTTTGGCAGGTGGTGTTAATAAAAGTGAAATAGCTGATCAGTGTATACATTTAGCATAAAAGATATGATAGTGAGAAAACAACCAATAAGCAAAGCAAGTTTACAGTGTTTACAGTATCCAGATTTACATGCAGTCAGTAAACAAATGACCAAGCAGATCTTGGTACCTAAAGTATTGAGGTATCTCAAGTGGTGTTGGGATGTGGGGCTGTTGAGACAGTTAGGGAAAATACATTGGGTGGCCTCAGGAGCTTGATGTTGTCTTTAAGTACAAAGAAGCACCTGAATTGCTCCACCTGAAACCACCAGTTTATTTTTTTATGTGGACTCCAAGGAAGTCCACCAGATCTATTTCCTGCCCTTGGATGGTAATAGGGGTTGGGGGCTTTCCACTCCGTCTGAAGTCTACCACCAGCTCCTTGATCTTGCCAACATTGAGTTGGAGCTTGTTTTTTCTACGCCATCTTTTGAAGTACCACTCTGTACTTTTCCTCTTTTTTACTGTCCTCGCTGATACAGCCCGCTTGTGAGAAGTTCTGGAGGTGGCAGTTTCCAGAGTACAAATGTAGATTTTGGAAAGAAAATGGTGAAAGTACGGTTCCTCATGGAATTTACAAAATTTACAAAAACATATTATGATAAGCTTTTGCTTGCTGTGGGGATCTGTCCTTTTCTGCACTCGATTCTATGTGGATTGATAATGAACATAATGTCAATGTTCCTCTTGTTTAGTCAAAATAATGCTTTCATACACGAGTATTCCCTTATCCACACTTTAGCAGATGTAGAGCAAGAACTGTAATGACTCCATGTTTTAAATGTTCTAATCTACTTCGTTAGCCTAGCTCTCTTCACTTCCTGTTCCATTGCATCACTTGTCCTCTGATGAATGACAGGACTGTTATACCTGTTACTAGCGATTTCGAGTGGGTTTCCTTTATCATATCACATTCTACATAGACACATACTGCTAACATGCATACACTGGCTTCCTTCTTCCATTTCCCTGTATACATGTCGAGCAGGCCTCCCCAGGGACCTCAGCTCTTTCCCATAGCCACACGACTAATCTTTAAATTGGTCTTTTTTAGTTTCATTGTAGTTGGTAAACAGAGCAGTACATTACCAGGCGAAGGTCCGCCAAGCCATTTCTATTCTCTGTGCAACTGGTGAATTATTTTACTGATTGAAAAGCAGGTCCGTGTCTTCATTGTGTTAGACTGCTCATAGCTAGCCTACTTTGGTAGCTACCTTGCTGTGAACAAACCTTTTTTTTTTTGGAGCAGCACACTCATTTTCTATTCTCTACTGAGCCTTTTTTATTTTCTCAGCGATCCATTCGGCTTTCACACGCACTGTTGTCTGATAAGGAGCAGTCTTGTGATTGCCTTCTCTTAGCATGGTGTTTTATACATGAATATGAATACAACTGCACGACCCAAAGGATGACCCCTGTGTTAATTTGCAGCGACACCAATTATCCTGTTTCCAAGACAAGAAAATGATCAGAGTCTCGTTCAAAGCACATTTCTGTAGTCATGGAGACATTGCCTAGCTCCCAGTGAGCCAACACTTCAATTCTGGGTTCATTAGCATCCAGAAGTGAATCTGATTTAGCCCTTACCAGTTTGCATATACTGCTGTCAAGAAGCAACCAGTCGTAGCCACCCTCAAAATGGTGGCAGTTTAAGTTTCTGTTTGGATGGCAATTTCAGCCAGTCAGTCATATGTACCCTTTCCCAGGGATGCCCTGGGAATCTCCTCCCTATGTGTTTACATTATCCCAGATAAACTGGAAGGGTTGACACCCCCAGCCAGGCTCTACACCAATGAATATGGCCCCATTGGAATGGTCGGTATATTGAAAACTTTCATAGCAGTTCAGGAAAATGACCCTGAATGCTAGAACACCAACCTTGGTAATCAGGAAGAGTGAAATAGGACACCTAAATGTAACTGTGGTTGAAGAACACTAGGGACCACCAGTGCTGAACCCTTGCAGTAGGAATACTGTAAGCAAATTTCAGGGACAAATAGCCCTGAATGTGGTATTTTATAGTAAATACTGCATCATATGCTCACCACATGACTTTATGGTAAGCCATTTGTGCACACACGCAAAAGTCCAGGTATCGAGGTGTAAAATGCTGCCCCTGGCATTTATCAAATGTTCATGAACCCACAGTTACATACAGAACTAGCATTAGAACCTTTAGGTTGAATAGTAGAAATTATCTTTTTTTCTGAAAGATTACTTACAGTAACATTTATATTACATTTATGTTATTTTGACATTTTTCATTTCTAATGTTTCTAATGTTTGACACTCCAGTTGACATCGCCTCAAGCCATTGTACTACTGGTAATTACTGTAATTACAGCCTAGGTGCCAATAACATTCAATTAAATATTTTTTTTCACTAAAGCTATATGTTCACTCATTCTGTATGGTATCTGAAATTTCCATTCAGGCTTTAATACTGTCTATGCACATCACAGGTCACTATTAGAAATCAAATTTCAATATCCATTGATACTGTTTATTCTACTCTCTACTCTAACAGTCGTTAATATAACGTACGTTCATTGCAACACCGGCATATTTCTGCATTTGATTTGCAGGCAAGAATTTCTCACATATAAACCAAGATTAAGATTAACTTCGCCCTAGAACCATATGACGGGTATTGATCCTTATCCAAGAAGAAATGAAATTAAACTCTTGTTTCCAGGTGTCTGAACAAAAACCACAAGCCAAGAAGATCGAGTCTCTTGGGAATGGCGTGACAAGACAAGTGTTAGCTCCCACATGTCAAAATGAATACGCAGGCTAGACGCTTGTCACAGCGTGAAGTCTAAGTAGCATGGTCACACTTCGTGCATTTTTGAAAAGACAAACCTTTCTGAAAGGCTTTATTTTATAATGGCATTACCTAAGGAGAAGGCAGCATGCTAAAGTGGTAAAACTAACATGACCTTTCCTCAAAACCACTGCTTGTTAAATAAACCCTGTAGACCAAGGCTATGAGGTTCATATCGATGTCAGGTTTCCTTTCGGCACTTCAAACAAAACGTTAAGAAAATAAAACAAAGCAAGCAGAAAATGTTGTAAATACATGACTTACACAATTCCAGATGTACCCGAGGGCCTGGCAGAGGACCATATAGTAAATGGATGCTGATAGCGGCAGGAGGCTTTATCTGGGATGTGAAGTGGTTAGATGTTCCCACAGTGAGCAGTGCAAACAACAAATAGGAAAAATCTGAAACAGCTGGCAAACACAAACTCTAGCCCCTAGTATGTAAAAGCTAGAGTATGCTTTGAACCTCAGTAGTTTAGTTCATTAATGAACTAAAGTGATTGGTTTCTTCCTATGATGATAATTCAGTTTCATTCTAGTGCATTAGTAGTGCTATTGTTATTACTTGCTTGGAAAAAAGGAGTTCTTTATAGGGTTTCCTAACATGGATCTTAAATAGTAATCCTTCTTTAGAGCTCAAAAAACAAAATTAAAGTACACTTTAATATGCTAAATGATGACTATTTTTCAGTCATGTGTTAAACAAAGTACGCCCTCTTTGAATTCAGTGGTTTCACATATCAGGACACTTAGGTCTCGCTTGTCTAAAGGACATTGTTCCAGAAGCCTTGTGGTTTGTTCAGATGCAAACTTAAGCCATGCTGCCATGGTCTACTTAGAAAGAAGAGGCTTTCTCCTGGCAACGCTTCCAAACAAGCAATACTCGTTCAGTCTTTTTCTAATTGCATTGAAGACGAACATGAATACATAACAGGCTAACTCAGAGCTGTGAAGTTTGAGATGCAGATCTTGTTTTTTCTTTGAACATTTCATAGAAGATTGGCAGCAGTCTTCAGTGTTTTTTTACTTCGTGTTATTTTTCGCACCATGGAATGATGAAATTTGAATTGTTTGGAAATGGCCTTATAACCCTTCCCAGACTGATGGGCAAGAACAATTGCTTCTCTGGGATAATGGCTGACGTTTTTCCTCCTTGTCGTTGTTAACACACACACACTCACTAGGACAGTGCAGTTAGCCTACTGGTAGTGGGAGCAATAAAGTGCAGTTGTGTGCAATTTTGTGTAAATTGTAAATATTGTACACTTCTTAGCAGCAGATAAACTATCTGCATTTTGGCCTAGTTTTAATAGACAAATAATGATTCAATTGTTATTAATCTGATGTTGTATTTACCCTATTTTATTTTTTTTTATTATGTCTTGATACATAAAACCATAGAATGTTGGGATTTGAGCTGCTATTTTAACCTCTTGGTTCTACTAGCCACATACTACTGATGAAAGTACATTCCTATATTAAACATGAAGTCCAATGTTTACATTTCCCTTTTTCTCCTGCTTATTTCCTTGTCTTTTACCTTTTGCCAATACCATGTCTCCTAATTAGCCAGACGCTTCAGTCTGAAGAAGCACTTGATCGACTGCCTTTCTCTGTACAGTCATTTCTCAACACCTCCTCGCAGCTCTCAACAACAACACGGGCTGCGTAACCGGGCCGTGGCTTTGACGTCCCGGTCGCAGAAAGCGCATTGCACATGGAGGTTAAGGACAGAGAGAGGAACAGTCTCGAGTTTCTGCAATGAATGACCCCCAGCTGAGACAGAAAACGGGGCAGAGGACAAAGATCACCAGGCTGAAACAGTGCTACACTCTCCAAAGAGCTTTTTTTTTCACAGAACTTGGCCTTTGGAACGAACAGTACATCCTCAAAGTACATTCGAGTGTCCTTCAGTTTGACAAATTGTAGGCTCTTTTCTTATTAAGTTGCATGTGAAATGAGAAACAGGGGGGATAGTAAATGTCTTTTTACATAATAGTCTTAATCTATGAATACATTTCAGGTGCGGAGTTTTCATGCCACTGACATCATCATATACACTGAATCTTTTGTGCCAATGTTGTGCTGCCAACCTACATATAATTGCCCACTACACTCCATATATGATTACGAAAAAATATCTGAAGTGTTGAGTCTGTTTGCTATCTGCAGATTAGACGTAACATTACCAACCTGTCCAATAATATGTGGCCACAAAAAACCCATTCTTACAGGTTTGGATAGTCAGTAAGTTGTTTTGAAGTAAAACACAACTGGCGGAAG
Organism: Duopalatinus emarginatus; assembly: GCA_028565595.1. Taxonomy (NCBI): domain Eukaryota; kingdom Metazoa; phylum Chordata; class Actinopteri; order Siluriformes; family Pimelodidae; genus Duopalatinus; species Duopalatinus emarginatus. Next base: position 1,863,225 of record JAOVVF010000014.1, read on the forward strand.
GAGCCGTAAAATGGTGTCATGGTGTGTGAACATCTCAAAATACAGGATTGCCCAAGAAAAAGTTGGAACCGTTTCTAAGGACTTCTGGTAGAGATTAGGAAATCCCGACTGCAGAAAGTCTCAGCTCCAAGTCACCACACCGCCCCCTATTGGCTCAGCTTTACAAGAGAATGACTTAGAACTCTCGCCTGCATGTGCATGGATGTTGAAATATAAAAAAAAAAACTCTGGGTCAAAATCATACATTCTGAGTCAGGTTCGTCCATGGATTACATTTGATTGTGTCTGGTGGTGCCCTTATCCAGAGCGACTTACAAGAGTGCTTAGTTAAATTCTTGGAGTATCTGAAACTAGTAAAGGAAAATCAGGATTCAAGAACTCAGAACATAATTCTGC
>JAOVVF010000014.1:1986053-1997180 GCA_028565595.1 Duopalatinus emarginatus
TGCACATGGGCTCTCTGGGTCCATGTGCCTGGCTGCTCCAACAGGGGGAGCTTTAGGACTGACTGTAAGAGTTGCTCTGATTGCCGTTAGCGCTCTGGTCGTTCTCACTGCAAACAAACAAAGTATAATACATTACATTACATGTGCAATAAAACCTTAATGTGTATACTATACACACACTGGTCACTTTATTAGGAACACACACCGTCATGCAGTTATCTAATCAACTACTCATGCGGCAGCAGCACAATGCTTAAAATCATGCAGATCAACATGGACCGCAGTTTTACTAGGAAAATTTAAATATGATGGTGCAGTTGTACTATTAAAAGATAAAATCATACAGTCACTTAGTACAACACCAAATGACTGCTGCTGTATTTATGACCAAGCAGTAAAGCGGTAGGTCTCTAACCTAACCAAACGATAGTGCCCGTATTCCTGGTCTTTTTTTTTTTCATTTCCGAGTTCACATGAACGCTCAAACGTGGTACACAGCACATCCAGAGTTGTCATGAATGCACGATGTAGTCTAAATCAGCAGGAGTTCTGTACCTGTTTGGTGGTGGCTTGGGTTTAGGCACCTTGTTTAACACCGCAGGCATTTCCTTCCTGTCGTCAAAGTTCTTCCACTGATCATACAGCTTCAGGATGACACGGATAATCTCCAGGATCTATTCCAAATACAGGCAGCAGAGGTAAAAACATTTACAGTTTTAATCAACATCTGAATTAAACTAAACTATAATTAACAATACGGAACTTCATAGGAAGCCTTAAATAAGACGCCAAAGAGTAAAAATGTGTGTGGATTTGATACAGACACAACAAAATTAAAAAAAAATAAAGAATAAAAAACACATACACAGACATGTTTTATCTCAGAAACAAAAGGGACAATGACAAAATACGAATTATGGCCACCATCTTTTTTTTTTTTTCCCCACACACACAATATGAACGAAAGTCTTGGGACACACCTCTGAATAGGTGTTTCAGTCAGTCCCATTGTCACAGGTGTATAAAATCAATCATGCAGTCTGCCATTACAAACATTTGTTTGGGTCATCCTAAAGAGCTCCAGTGTGGTACAGGATACATACTGTTACAGGACGTGACTGTTGCAACAAGTCAGTTTGTGAAATTTCTTTCACGCAGCAATGCAGCAAGCTGATTGGCTCTTTTTGTTTAAGGTCGTGACTTTATCCTGCGATCTGATTGGCCAAAAGCACTAGGCTTATGCACAGATCTCTGTGGCGGAATGGTAATGTGTACAAAGAGGTCAGCTGTAGACAAGCCCTACATCACCAAGCGCAATACCGAGCATCAGGGAGTTTTTAGATTACTGGAGAAAGGCCCTTGATGACCGAACCCCAAGGTACAAAGCAACGTTCATAAAGACATGTTGGGGTGAGTTTGGTGTGGAAGAACGTGTCTGGCCCACACAGAGCCGTGCCCTTAACCCCATCAAACACTTCAAGGATGGAGACAATGGAGACTGTGAGCCAAGTCCTCTAGTTCAACATCAGTGCCTGAGCTCACAAATGCTCTTCTGGATAAATGGGCAAAAATTCCCACAGACACACAAAATCTTGTAGAACGTCTGCTCAGAAGACTGAGAGCTGTTATAGATGTAAAGGGGGGCCAACTCTACATTAATGCCAATGGATTTAGACTGAGATGTCACACAGACACACAAACACCCACACTCCATATCATAGTCCTACCTTATCCATATCCACAGAGAGCTCAGCGAACCACTGCCGGGCGTCCTTCTGCTGTACTACACATGCCACGTGCAAACATGCTGAAAGACAGAATGAATCGATGTAAAATCTATAGGACAGAACAAGCAGCTGAGAAAGATTAAATAATGAAAAGTAACAGATGTGTCAGCTTTCTAGGATCAGTTATACAAGAAGGAACCTTTCACAAAATCACTTTGGTCAAACAAATCAGGTCAACACCGGAAATTTAACATGTACAGACTGGCTTTATCTGAAGTTTCTGTGTTTCTGTAGGTACCTTATTTAGCTCTACAGCATCCAGAAATGAAATCTAAGCCTACTTACAGACTAGTACACTAGACATAACATAGCATTTGTTTAAAATGTTTTTTGGGGTGCTAAAAAAAATTGAATCTTTAAAGAATCGCGATTCCTAGTCCTGGCGATTCTTAACCGATTCAAAATCTCCAAAATCGATTTTAAAATGCGTTTAAGTTATATATATATATATATTGCATATCACATTACTTGTCACTTGGCCACCGTACAGCAAGCTCCCTTTGTCTGAATGAAGCCCGCTAGCATGGAGTCCATTCAGACACAATGATACAAATTATAAACACAGTAATGCACTATGACATTAGAGTCTGTATTTTATTTTCAGTTAAAGGTTAATACACTGTGGTAGACTGAAGTTTATGTTTACTTTTGTATTCATGTATTTTGGAGTTATTTGTTCATTGACAGATTTTTTTTATTTAAGACAAATCCAGACAGCTAAGTGAACCTAATCCTGGACATTTAAGGTACAGAATTTTATCACAATCCTATTTTTGTTATAAATATAAAATGATGCAAAAAGATTTGATACAGTAAGGAACCTAAAAGTATTGTTTTAAATAAATGTTCCATTTGTTTACATGTCATTTCATCTTGTCCATCACTTAATTTTTTAGACCATTTGCATATAAAACCGAAGAACGATTTTGAATCGAATTATGAATCGAGTCTTTCCCAATAGCAAAGCTGCGTTTGAACGACCCTCTAACTAATAATTCTGACTCGGAAAGTCTAAGATTTAAGCACTAATCGAACTCCTTCATCCTTCATCCAAGTATTTGTAGATAAAGCAGAGCAAGGGGTAATTTTATTTAATCATTTGGTTCACACGAACGGTCAAATGTGGGAAGAAAGCTGTTCGGAGTTCTTTTCGTTGTCGTGAATGCATTTAGGATCAGCAGCCATTTTGTACCTGTTGGGTGGCTCTATGTACAGACCAGATTTAATATCCCATCTCAATAGTACGGACACTATAGCCATGTCCCAATTCAGGGGCTGCATCCTTCAAAGGACACCGCCTGCAAAGGCGTATCTTTCAAAGGCTGCATAGACTGCATTAGGGGATTTACTGTTTGAATCATCAGCACGCAATGATCCTTGGCATATGTTGGTTGGCGAGAGACCTGCTACCCCCTGGATCATTGCTTGGCACGAAAAAAATGAAACATTTCTCAACCACGTACGAAGGAGTCTTTGGAATGGAACAGCTTAATCATATCGCTGTGACTCTGAAGGACACAGCCTCTGGATTGGAACACAGCTTATTGATGTTCAGGCAGTGAGAAATAAGTGTGTGTAAAAGACGCCCACACTGAGGTGCTGTAGATGAGAAATTACCCAGAGCGATCATGAAGGGAGGGTAGAGCAGACACAGGTCTGTCCTGTACGTGTCGTTCACAATCCTCCTGTAAAGGAAAGCCAGACGTAACTGAGGACGGGTGACGCCACTAATGTTAAACAGGGCATTTTGATGTGACTGTGCATGCAATATACATTTACTTCCTGTTAAGCTTCGTAACCATCCTATCTCTAGAACTATGAGGGATAACTGGTTAAAAGGAAAAGACACAGCAAGAGACAGAAATCTCAATTCACTTGTGTGTTAAGGGCAGCAATGTGACCATGCGTACCAGGCCAGTGGGAGAAGCATGTCCTCCTGTCCCATGTCCTGCACATACTGTAATAAGGGTCTATAGGGGTGGTACACGATCAGACAGCAATCCTGAAACACAGCCACAGACGTCTGTTAGTTCTACTACTGATTACTGATATAGTTATATATAGGATATAGAAATAGAGAGACACTAACCATAAGCTCCAGCAGGTAGAACTCACACTCCAGGATCTGCACGCACACACGCATACAAACACACACACACACACACACACACACCATTATTTCTCTGGACATCTTTACCTTTTACCGAGCCTCCCAAACACCTTCCTGCATTTACTGAGATTATACAGGATGAGTCAAAAGTGGCAGGACACATGACCACCTTCCCATTGGAAAAACTTGCCCATTATCCAATATGGCGGCTTTCAAGATAGCGGCCATGTTCCGGACCTAGGCTGAGTCTGAAATCGTGTACTTCCGTACCGAACAGTACATGAAAGCAGTGTGCGAGCATGACTAGTGTGTCTGAATGTGCAGTATGCATCAAGCAGTATGTGAAAAGTTCCCGGATGATGCACTGCATCGGGAGACATTTTGCAGTACGCGAACTGAGCACACTGTTTTGTCCCATATTGCAATTCGAGCAGTGCAGACGTATTTTTATTTTAAATTTTAAATATATATATTTTTATTTTATGCGTCACATGACATTGGAAAGATGGCAGATGTAGTGCGTCCGAGGCTGTGCATACTGCTCGCTCGCATACTGGAATTGCGTACTGCTTTAACAGTGAAACAGTGCACACTGCTTCAAAATCAGTATGTACTGCTTGAGTACGCGATTTTGGACGCAGCCATTGTCTATTATCCCCCTCAGCCATTATTTTGACTTTTGACTCGCCCTGTGTACACATACATTAGAAACACACAAATCAGCCATAACATTGTCACCGCTTGCCAACAGCTCGGACCCCGCAAGACCTCTAAAGGTGTTCTGTAGTATCTGGAAACAAGATATTAGCAACAGTTCCTTCTGTGGATTTTGTGTGGGATCGGACCGGATTGGATACCTTTCACACCCCATGCACATGAGTGAGCCCTGGGCATTCATAACCCTGTGTCTGGTTTAGCAGCCGTCGTTATTTTGGAACACATTTTGGTAGGTATTAACCACTCTATACTGGGACACATCCCATAAGAGACATTCTGACCCCTGACAAACCCTGACATCACAAATCCGGTCCCTGTTAAAGTCAATCAGATCAGATTATCTTACAGTGGGACCAGTAAATGGTGGGACATGTAAATGGTGGGCGGTCAGTTCTCAAAATTGATGCGCTAAAAGCAGAAATAGGCGAGAGTGACGATCTGAGCGACGCCTAGACGGCTGGGTCTGAGCATTTCCAAAACAGCAGGTCTTGTGGGGTGTGTCCCTGTATACAGTGGTTAATACAAATAAAAATATAATTTTGGGAGGGACAACCATTAAACGGAAGGCAATTCAACAAAAGGATCTTTTGTTAAGGACTTGGTGCCACTACCTTAGAGCCAGAGCGGCTAATTAGAAGATTCGGGAAAATTCCAGATGGGCCGGTTAATGTCACTCTCGAGTTGGGGCCGGTTGGATGGGAAAAGTAATTATTATAAAGTAATTCTTATCCGTCACTTATCTAATCTTCTTTTTGTACCGATTCTTCATTTAAATATGCATAAATTCTCAGTTCATCTGACAGCACAGCTCCTGCATCACAGTAGATTAGATGGGTTCTACCATCTGAGGGAGTTCCCCCCTAACAAATGTTTAAGTTGGTTGGGCCTACAAGACGGATTTTCTGGGGTGGTGAAATCACATATAGCAACAGTAGCATCAGTCGGTGGTGACGGAAGGCAGGAAGAGGCCAGGTGGAGCCAAAAAGGCCAGCATGAGAAAAACAGAAAGTTGTTGGAAGAAATTGTTGGAAATAATTTTGTATTGTCAGTGTAAGGATATTGCTCAATGTTTGCATTAATCACAAATATCCAGCTTCAAGCTGAATACAATAAACATAGTTTAGAAGTGTAATATATTAAATAGCCTAACCAGCCTAAGGTTTTTGTAGCGTCGGAGCAGCAAGTCCCTGACGAAGCTACTGAAATAAAAGTTTGAATTAAACATTTTGTTAAAGTGAAGTGTTTTCTGTTAACTTATCAACATATACCTGAACTTCTAACCAATAAAAAAAGCATTGCAAAAGCTAGCTGTTGTTTCGTTTCCTCCATGTTCCTCCTCCATGGAAAAACGTTCTTTAACGCTGTCGTACATCCAACCTATTAACTCTGGTGGGTCAATCTGACAAAGCATATCCAGAGGGGGAAAAAAAAAAAACAGCGATCTCCTCGAGACACTGAACAATTAAAGGGTGTGACTTACTGAGGACCAGGTCATGTGACTCTTAGAGTGACAAGCTTAGTGATCTGGTCTCAGTGTAAAGAAATAAAACTCGAATTAAAAAAAGAAATCATTGTGCAGTCGGTTTTAGGTTCGGGTGTGTGAGGATTAATGAACTGATTAAGGTTGCCGTGGTGGAGGCTTAACACTCACTGCTCATCACAAAACACTTCACACGAGGGTGTGACCGAAAAGAGGAGTTCATTATCCAGAGTGGCACGACTTCATCACAGATATGAGATTTTCACACCAGGTCTATGTGGGTGTGTGTGTGTGTGTGTGTGTGTGGAATGAATGGTGATACATGCTACATGACTAAGGAATGATCCATCAGCAAACACAAACACGGGAGGCAAAGTAGCAGCCTGATCATGTGACCTGGTCTGATGTCATTGTAACAAAGCGAGTTTAAGGCCGGTGTTACTTACATGGTTCATTCGGTATGGAAACTCTTTAGGAAAGGCGTAAGAGAATCGGGTTTTCACTGCAGACATAAACAACAGTGATTAACACGTAACATGAACCCTGAGGACACGCCAAGGAGAATATTTTAAACACGAGAACGTTTCTTATTCCTTCACTTACACACAGACGTCGCAGCAGAAATCAGGCGGGTGTTTGAAACGACGCCGAACTCCTACAAGACCAAAAAGGACAGAGGAGGAGTTCTGATGTCCTGTAGAGGTTTTTACACAATATCCTGAACAAATAATCATATATTCTTTATTACCTCAACTTTCGATGCTAGAAACACACAGGTCGGAGCCATCAACACTGGGTCTATGCTCTTCAAAGAGTACCTGCAATAAAACAATGAAGAAAAAACAATACCATTAGTGAATAAATTGTATTATAACACTGTTAACTCCGACCCTGAAATCTGATTGGCTGAGAGATGTTCCACGAGCGCCGTTAATGGCACTGGGACCAAAGCTCTCTAAACATTACTCCACCACATACACACGTTTACATACCAAACAACGCAGCCATAAAGTTAATAAAGTTAAATAAGGCAAAGCTTACTCCTAATATTTCCTCCTCCAGTGTGGAGCAGCCTGCGCCTTTACTGTCTATGTACTGAAGATTCACTTCACTTACATGAGGTTGGTTGTTGTGGGCAACTCGGAAAACCCGGAGTGGATTCCGAGGGTCGTGCTATATCGTGATATATTGGCACTGGTGTACTGATCGATGGTACTCGGCCTGCAGTCTCATGCCTACGATCGCAGCACACCAGTGCCAATATCTGAATTTAACCCCATTTCCACCCAAAACTTGGTATAATATGAAGATGGTGACATTACAAACAATACACACATCCCATAATAACCAACCCTTAATAACAGGACAAAAAAAAATACTATTTTATTACCACTAATATTTTTCTTTTCAAGCTACAAATCTGAAACAGCTGTATGTGTATTTCTTACCATTAAACGACCGACCGCTCTCACCTACATTAAGTACAGACGTGGACACTCACCTGGCATAAAAGCGTTTGAAGTAAACAGTAGCTGTGGCGATGACCTGCTGTCGGAGTTTCAGGTGTTCACCCAAAGCCTGGATCACTGAAACAACCAACAAATCAACTCCGTTTTAATATACAGTATATATATTAAATGAGCTTCTCCACATATCCCTCATTAGATTTATACTTTAACATCACCCTAAGTGTACACAATGTGATCTAGGAGCTAACATATTCTCTCTCTCTCTCACACACACACACACACACCCCTATATACTGATCAGCCATAACATTAAAACCCCCACACACACAGAGGTGAAGTGGATAAAATCTCTTTCCGATAGCACCTGTCACAGGAATAGGGTACATGAAACCGATGTGTTGGAAGCTGAAAAAATGGGCAAATGTAATGTCAAGACGACTGGGACTGAGCATCTCCAAAACAGCAGGTCTCCTGGGGTGTGTCCCAGTATATAGGGGTTAATAAATACCAAATGTGGTGCAGAAATGGGAGCGAGAGCAGGAATGTGGAAATATGACAAGGCATGGACTCTGAAAGCTTGTGAAAATATTCTGTAGGCAATAAACACCAGATTTCCTAAAGAACGCTCCACAATTTTGAGATCTGGTGAAAGCCCGAGTAATTTAGCATCTCTAGACGTGTGTGGTGGTGCATTGTCCTGTTAGAAGAGGACAAACTCGTCAGAATGAATACAGGACATGAACTGGTGTAACTCATCAGAAAGGAGACACATAGTGTTAACCTGTCAGAGATGTTTGCAGATGTACCAGGGGTCCCATGGAATGTCAGCTAAACAAACCCTATACTATTATAAAGCTTCTGCTTCATATATCCACTGGCAGGTGCAACCGATGAGGTGCATAGGTGGAGTTGCTATGTATTTTGCATCGACTCGTCTTTAGTAGTATTTCTGGCACTTCAGTGTATTAAAATCTTGTTGTTGCTGTCACCTGAACGTTTGTTTAATATTGAACATTAGATCCTAAATCACCTTTTTCGAAATTACTTCTAAACAAAGCTTTAATGCCAGTTTCATCTACATATACAATAGTCCACATTCCTTCACCATTTTAACATATACTGCTTACACATGTGAACGATACGCTGCTAAATTGTCTCTCTTCAGCCGTATGAACACCAACATCCATAAGTAAGATATAAGAAAGATGCTGTAGTTGTTCTGTACCATTCGCAAAAAATATCTGCAGCTTCCAGTACTCTTCCTCCGTGAGGAACTTCAGGTCCTTCTGACGCTCTTTCAGTAGGTCCTGCTTATCCAGTACCCACTGCAGGCTGGAAACAGAGGACAAGGTACTCAGTTATACTGGTGTATATGTAATGAAGGCAGCACAAGGACAGCCAAGAAATCCAGTGCGTCACCTTATTAAACCCGGAATATATATTCAGAGAGGCAGTGAATACTCATTTTTTTTACTGAGAGAAGTATTCATATACCTAAGAGTTTCAAGGTCAAAGGAGCAGTGTTTTTATATTTTTATTTATTTATAGTCTAAAGACTAAAAAGCTGAATGTTTACCTGGATTTAATTACATATGCAATTAAACAAGTCTAATCTAGCCATGTCTAAACCAAGTGTTTGTAAAGCATGATTGGTGTAGCTGGTTTAACTGGTCTCTTGTAGTTCATGGGTTTAAATCACAAACAAGTGAATAACATGAACTCAGACCAAATGTGTCCAGACAGTGAATAGTTTAAGAAAAAGGGACAAAATATTGTCGTAAACATGTACTCCATTAAGGAACGAAAACAGACGAAATACACTGTAGGTAATGAACACCATACGTCCTGCAGAACAGTCCCACAATCCTGAGATCTGTCCTAAAGGTTTTACATCGCTACATTGTCCGTTTCAGCGTGTCTGCACGTGACATGTGTAATACAGCAGAAAGACGTCTGGCAGTGGTTTATGGAGAATGTTCAGCTTCAACATTAAAACCAGTCCCAGACTTTTAGAAAGGTTTTGTGTAGCATGCTTTAATTCAGGCCAATGGGTGAGGCTGGAACACTAGACCTTTTCCATACCAACATTCACACCTTGTAAATATTCTTCAAATGTTTTATCACTTCCTTATAATCATGCTTTTATTTATTAATCTTATTTTTTTACTTTATTGTTCAGTGGACAGACAGTTTAAAGCATTTTACTGCAGACTGTACCATGTTTGACTGTGTATGTGACAATTAAACTTTACTAATATAAACTAAAGTGACAGAAAAAAATGGTACACCAGTAAAGTACTCGGTAGGTCCCGCACAGGGCACAGACTTCACAGTGAGTGTTTCTCTAACCATAATTTGGAGTCTCTAGATGTGTGTGGTGGTGCATTGTCCTGTTAGAAGAGGACAAACCCATCACAATGAATACAGGACATAAACTGGTGTAACTGATTAGAAAGGAGGGACACACTGTTCACCTGTCAATGAAGGTGGTAGATGTACCAGGGGTACAACAGAATCCCAGATTATTGTGTGAACTACTCTTCTGACCCATCCATGCAGTGAAACACACACACACACACACACACACACACACACAGGGGGCAGTAAACAGCTATGCCCAAGGCAGTGGGCAGCCCCTATCCATAGCACCAGGGGAGCAGGTGGGGGTTAGGTGCCTTGCTCAAAGGCTCTTCAGTCGAGTCATGTCGGTTGTGGGAATCGAACCTGGTCCCAAACCTACAGCTGTATCATGAAGCCTTTATAGATGTCTTTAGGTGTAAACACACACACACACACACACACACACACACACACACACACACACAGGGGGATTTAACCAATGATGACAAAAGGTGGTGATGTTATGTATTGTGCACAAGCTCGTCTGTACCAGTTTTTCTGTCTCTTCTGAATAAACCTGCAGTTTGTGTTGAGTGTGTTTTGATTTTGAACAGTTTGAACACATAAAAGACGTGTTTATATAACTATAGAGTTTTACCCTGAACATTATTCTTCTATAAACACTCCCTATACACTGATTAGCATTAGCGTTAGCATAACATGCTAGGCCACGAAACCAAACCATTTATCAAGAATTAAACATTTATTAATAAATATACTTACTAATGTGAACTCTGCCAGAAGTTCCCTGCCATCTCTGATAAAATGAGGTAGAGGTTTTGTATGTATAATTTTTAATTTCTTGTTTTTTCTTTAACAAACTGACTGCGGAGCAGCTAATAAAACACTCCGGCTACACTCGGTCCGTCTGTAAAAGTATTCCGATGGGGTACAACAGCAGTCCTAAATATGGTTCCGCACAGATCTGTGTGCTGAGTCTGACTGGTGGATAACAATAAAAATAAAATTGCCCCTAGGTGTGTGTGCGAGTGTGTGAGTGAATGGGTATGTGTGTGGCATCCTGTGGTGGATTAGCACTCTGTCCAGGGGGTATTATTATTATTATTATTATTATTATTATTATTAGTATTATTATTGTGAAATATTTGGCTTCTGTGGAGGTATGCGCATTACATTGGTACACTTGCCCAGGGCAGGGGCAGC
>JAOVVF010000014.1:2020810-2036526 GCA_028565595.1 Duopalatinus emarginatus
GAAAAACTGTGCAGATATGAAAAAGTAATGTGCAATATCTGAGTGCAAATATGAAAAGATGTGCAATTGAAATTGAGATAAAAAAGAGGTCAGGAATATCGCAGGCAATTTAAAGATCAGGGTCAAGGACATAATTGTCCACCAAATTGTACACCAGAACAGCAAGAGATAAACAAAACACCTAGGTACAGGCTAGCTGGGCTTATTAATACTTAGCGTTGAACAAAGAAAACTACGGGGTTAATTTACACACACATGGGCAGGGCAGGGCAGGGCAGGGCAGGGGTGGGAACAGAATTTCATGCCATTTCAGATGGCTCCTGGTAATTCTGGGAGTCCTGAATGGGAGAGGCCGCAGCCCTGATGGGTGTAATTCTTTGTATTTATGTTAATGTCTGTATCTGTATGACACACAGACCTTTGCTGGCAAAGTCCTGCCCAGGATTGCATCACTGGTGCCCTTACTGGTGGCCATGTCCTGTCTTGGGAGTATGAATGGGGGTATTTTTGCAGTATCAAGGTATGATATGTGTCACAGTAAGTACTATATCCTGTCTGGTTTATACATGTCCTACACATTGTGTGTGTGTGTGTGTGTGTGTGTGTGTGTGCGTGTGTGTAGAATGTTATTTGTAGCAGCCAGAGAGGGACAATGGCCAGCACTGTTTTCCATGATACACATACGAAGAAAGACACCGATGCCTGCTGTACTGTTACTGGTAATGTACTGTTTTATCAACTGTGTCTACTGAGTACAATCCACTTAAAATAATACACGTCATGGCTGATTTTACTGTCATTTATTCATTCCTTCTTGATCTTCTGTTCATTTCATACCACGCTGCAGCTGGATGCTCAATTCTGATTGGTCAGAAGGTTTGTTTATTATAGCAGTCGCTCTAATACACTAGCACTGCTATACTACATTACCCATCAACCCCTCTGCAAGCCACATGATCCAGTCACAGCTCCTCTAATCACTTTTACCTGTGTCTTGTTTCCACCTTCATTAGCCAACATATACACATTAAAACTGATTATCTCATTACAGTGGCATGGGTGTGGCAAGGGCAGGCAGTGAGTGAACAGTCAGTTGATGTGTTGGCAGCAGGAAAAATGGGCAAGTGTGAGGATCTGATTTACTCGGACCCGGGCTGAATTGTGATGTCTAGATGACTGGGTCAGACCGTCTCTGAAACAGCAGGTCTTGGGGGTGTGTCCTAGTATACACTGGTTAGTGCCTAACAAAAGTGGTCCAAGGAAGGATAACCAGTGGACCGGTGACAGGGTCATGGGTGCTCAAGGTTCACTGGTGTGTGCAGGCGTGAGGGCTAGACTGTCTGGTCCGATCCCATGTCATGTGGTACAAGAGGAATAAACCATCATTGACTCTCTCAGCTGTTTTCATTACAGTCACCTCTGGTGGTTGTCATGTTGGCACGAGGAGACATTTACCAACTGATCAACTTCGCCTCGTTCTCACGCTGGTTCTTCATAGCCATGGTTACTCTGGGGCTCCTCATCCATCGCTATCGATTCCCAGACCATCCAAGAGCATTTAAGGTCTGTAGCTGTAATCATACAGTATAATTACAATGGAGATGGAGACATGATGACGTTTGACCTGATTTGATTTTGTCTTTGTTTGTGTGCGTCTCTGTGAGAGCCTAGGTTCCTCTGGCTGTTCCTGTGATCTTCACGGTGGTGTGTTTCTTTATCGTGGGTCTGTCTCTGTACTCAGACCCCTGGAACACAGGTTGCAGTTTGGCGGTTACTCTGACAGGAATACCTGTCTACTACCTGACTGTAAAGCGCTCATATGTACCGACCGGTTGGAGAAAGGCCTTCGGTGAGTTCACTTCTTTACTTGTTATCTCAGCAACTTATCCTAATATTGGGGTGCTGGAGTCTATTCCAGAGCTTTAAACCTTTAATATCTGATGAGTATGTAATAACTCATGTCTGTGTCTTCTCTCGCTCTGTTCAGATTACTCCAGTAGACAGCTTCAGATCTTGTTGGAGGTGGTACAGCAGGAGGTTCAGACCTACTGAAGGAGCACTTCAGGGGCAGGAAGTCACACTCTGTAGTCTGCATTATGCCCCCCTCTTAACAAACCATGAACAAACCATGAACAAGTGATTCTCAACAAGACGTGAACAAGTGTCTAGACTGAGGCCTACGGCACAGTTTCAGCTCTGTTGATTCGTCCTTGTGTCATTACAAGCAAACGCAAATACTAACCAAGTGCTAGGCATGGAGCACACAACTAACTAGTGTGGATTTATTTTGTCGTCTAGGGGAAAGTGATTCGATAATTAGAAAACGGACTAGGATGTAGTGTTACACGAGAACATTTATATTTATGAGTAACAAAATATCGTCAATAACAAACCCATAGTGGCAATAAATTATAGTACGGCACAGTTATTACAGTTACACAGGCATTACAGGCTTTCACTTAATGTAGATTCAATCATTTTTTCCTATCATTATTATTATTATTATTATTATTATTAGTATTATATTGGTGTTTTTTTTTGGGAAAATTAAATTTATAAAAACAGAATGGTCTGGAATATCCTTTACATAAATTCTCAAGGTAAAAGCCTATGTGTGTGTGTGTGTGTGTGTGTGTGTGTGTGTGTGTGCACCAACTAACTATAACATTAAAACCACTGACAGATAAAGTGAATAACTTTGGTTATCCTATTTAGTCGCCCAACCATGTCTTTAACATCCTGTGAACACAGTCGTGCTGAAACACCCCAACAGAAAACACCCCAAACTGTTCCCCCAAAGTTGAAGGCATACAATAGTCTAAAATGTCTTGATATAATAATACATTAAGATTTCCCTTCGCTGGAACTAAGGGTACTAGACCGATCGCTGAAAAACAACCCTATAGCATCATCCCTCCTTCACCACACCTGACAGGTGGCAGGATGCAGTCAGTCAGGTAATGTTCACCTAGAATTCGCCAGACTCTGCATTCACTGCATACACGTCCATCAGACTGGCAGATAGAGAACTCCACAGAACACGTTTTCACTTCTCCAGAGTCCAGTGGTGGTTTACTTTACACTCTACCTGATGCATGGCATCGTATTTGGTCATGTAGGGCTTACATGCACCTGCTTGGCCATGGAAATCCATCCCATTAAGCTCCTGGTGCACAGTTTTTGTGCTGATGTTTATGCCAAAGGTGACTTTGACACACTCTGTGAATCGGTGACACTGTTCTTTAAATTTCTATGGGCTGACCCATCATGGCTGAGATGCTATCGTATATAAACACTTATTATTATTATTATTATTATTATTATTAAGAAGAATAATAATGAGAAGAATACCACTCAGTTGACTTGTTACTGTGGCATCTATTATTCAATAAGCTTGTTCCATACTTTCACAAAAGGTTGTAAAGACAGACTACATGGCTATCAGGGCTGAACAAAATTCAGAATTGAACTGAGAATGACCCCTAAATTCCAATTCAATTCTTGGATTTGAATTTGACTTGAGATTGCAAACAGGAAGCGGGATTGCAATTCAAATTCGAATTGCAGGAAGTAAAATTGGAATTCTCTGGAATTCATGATACATAATTAAGGTCTATTTAACAGTGAAGCTTTACAGTATGTTACATATGATTACAACAGGAATTTCATACAGATATAATTGCATGGACTTTATGTACACAAGACGTTATTATAGTAACTAGGCTCATTTTTTAACACAAATTAACATTTAAAAATCATTATTAAAATTGTAATAACTTTCAAATTGTGGACAATGATAGAAAAGCACTTAATTCCCAAGAACACCTTGCTTTATCCATGTCTTCAACGTTTGAGAAAATGTTGACCATTAGTTTACTTAATAATGATAATTGCATTTTTCAAAACATTGTTTCATTGGATTTCTTTGAAATGAAAATTTTGCTCATTATTTAACATTACAGGATTGTATGGTTGGTGTGGTACATTGGTAATGTGAAAGACCTGGGTTCGATTCCCATTCTGGGCAGCCAGTCTGGACTACACCAACATGGGTCCTTGGGCAAGACTCCTAACATTACGTTGGCCTACCTGCAATGCCTGTAATCTTGTAAGTCGCTCTGGATAAAGGTGTCTGCTAAATGCCATAAACGTATGCTTAATGTTAGTGTCTGTATTTCCATTTGGTGGAAGAAAAATGTATGTTAAAAGTATTACATTCTTACTGATACGTGATAAGAATTTCTCTGAATTGCAATAAATTGAATTCCACTTTCTGTAATTCCAATTCAGATTTCATTCAATATCCTGTAGAGTGGATTCAATTCAAATTCATTCAATGAATGAATTTTAAATTCTGAATTTTGCACAGCCTTGAAGGCTATGTGCATGATTTTACACACACACACACACACACACTCAAATCAAGGAGCTGAGGCAGATTTTTAAATAGCCTTTTATCTTTTTTTTTTTTTTTAAATACACAAACTGTGACAATGACAAACAAAAGGATGCTTAAATGGAAAGCCAATGCATGCATAGGACCAGGGCTGGGTGATGTACACAAGCATACCATCATATATTATATTAACCTGAAGGTCACAGATGATCCTGTACACTATGTTACAACTGTTACTCTAAATCATAAATTATATATGAATAAGATAATATATAATTATATATCAGCTAATGAGTTTATTAGTATGCCCTCACTCAAACCTGTAGCCCAGATTTCTAGACGTACGTTAGACGAAAACCGTGTCTCACATCGGATCACCGAGCCCTGGACAAATGAAATCCTGCACCGTAAATCCGGTAGGAAGCTGCTGGCATATGATCACCCACGTGCTGATACACGATCAAGTCATGAAGTCATGAAGTGAAGACAGAAATGCCAGATTTTACAGATACAGATCTTTATGCGTATCGTTCATGCGAAGCTTAAATTGCAGCTCTGTCCTTTCCCATTAACGCACTGGCTACGAAGTTGACATGCAGTAGTGTCTAAATGGAGATTCTGTTAAATCTATGTACACGCTCTTAAAATTCCTAAATACACATACGTACATATATAAATTACAAATTGTGCAAATCAACCGATTTCTAAGTACATTCCTTCTGCGGTTTCTCGCTCGCTCCCAGTCCTCTCACAGAATGGGAGCGATAAATACACTCTACCTTGACTTATATACAGTAAAAAAAGGGGTGGGGGGGTGGAGTGTGTGGGGGGGGGGAGCACGTGCACACGTCTGGAAGGAGCAGAGGCAGTGAAAATAAGTGTGAGCAGCTCAGATAGGAATGTGCATGCCTATTTATTTATTTCTAAGCTTGAAATTGAGTCACGACTGGCTGACGGTGGTCATGTCCGAGTCGCCGTGCTTCAGGAAGGACGGCCCTGACGCTCTTTAATCCTACGACATTAAATTATACGACTATCGCCGAGTTAACATTAAATTATAAGACTAACGGTCGCTGAGGGCCAGATATAAAAAGTTAAATATCTACATATCGACTCTGAGGCAGTGAAAAAGCAGGAGCAGCTTAAATAGGTAGGAATAAAGAGGACACGACGTAGCTTATTTCAGCTCGGGAATGAACTGCGACCAGCTGAGGTTGCCCATCCCCAGGTCGTCATCCTCTAGACCAGAGAAGCTGATGTCCACTAAGATTTTACTCAGGCTGTCGTTCATGGTGTCCAGTACGAGGCCCTCGGTGAGCGAGCGGTTGGCGGAGCCCGTCTGCAGCTCGCGGGAGCAGGAAGTCAGGAGCTCACGCGGCGAACTGAACAGCGGCAGCTCTTTGAAGGGCGTGCTGCTGAAGCCCAAACCGCTGTGCTCGTGCTGCTGAGGCGTACGGATGGGGCTGAAATCCAGCATGCTTTGGCTCCCTTTGCCCAGTGGTGTGATCCTCCATGGCTCTAGCGCCTTGCTGGGCGTGGACGACGCCGGGTGGCTTCCTTTGATGGGCGTTTTAAAGGTCTCGTTTTCGAGCTGCGGGTCACGCCGGGGCTCTGCTTCGAGCTCCACTTCCTGGAAGGCGGAGATATCCGAGGCGACGCCGGAGTCGAAGAAAGTGCTGTCTGGGAAGAGGAGGACGGGCTCCTCGGTGGAAGGCGGGACCAGGAGCTGCTTACGGCGCGAGCTGCTCATCTTCCGTTTGCTGCCGCAGGATTCGTCGCTGACGGGGACGCAGACTGGCTCTTCCTTCACCTCACGGACCGGGGTAGACGTCACGACGGAGCTCTTCGGGACCTTTTAAAACATAGCAAAGCAGATGAGTTACCAGTCTTTGGGTTCATGTAGGTTTCCATAGGAACAGAAATTACCTTGGGAGCTATGCAAAGCCGCTTGGCTTTGGAACTGGGATTGGAGGCAGCGGGAGGCTGCTGAGGGGCGGGCAGAGGAAGGGCTGGCTGGGACGACAAGAAGAGCGGAGAGGTCAGAGGAAGCTGAATGGGCACTAGGTACGAGTCGGTACGAGGCAGGAGAGGCTTCATTTTTCTCTCTGGAGACAAGGGAAGAGACATTAAGACCTTACGGACATGACGTGTCAGCGTGCATGAGCTGTATGTTATATGTAGGTTCACCTACCTGTGGTACAAGGTGCCGCTTTCTTGGTATCGGACACGACTCGCTTCTGTTGCTATAGAGACACAAAACACGTCAGTTTCCTCACTTCTACACAACACAGAGCATGCAGCCTGAACGACAAGATGCCAATAATAATTCATCAAAAATACAAGACACGCTTTCTGCCTGAAGTCGTGGAATGAAATACATGCGACTCTGATGACCCATGCGTCATCCTTTCCCTGTCTGACTGTGTCTCAGTGTGACAAGGACAGTAGAGGCAGAAAAAAAAAAAAGTCTTACTTGTTGGTAACAGACTTGCATGGTTTGTGGGTAAGACGGGGCCGCTGTATCGTTGGCAGGCTGTAGCAGGGTCGGGAAACAAGAGGTATGGTGACATTATAAGAAACAGAAACAAAATATAAGAAAAAGGCAAAAAACAATGACGAGACGAGCAAACAGTCTGAATCAGGAGAAAGTTCCTGCTGACGTGCTTACCTTGTACACCTGGTCTAAAGTGAGACAGCGGTTCGCTTCGGGTTTGATGGTCCAGTAGGAGATCTTGCCGTCTGCCGTGGTCTCTCGGATGAACATGTCGTGCAAGGAGAGATTGTGGCGAATGGAGTTCTAGTGAAAAAAAGCAAGCATGTCAAGTGTACGATCATAGCCATGAATGTGTATGTGATGTAAATGTAATGTATGTAATAGTACTGTGCGATATGGCCACATGTATCGAGTGATGATAGAAAAACATCTGTTGTTTAATATAACGCTCGATCATCTGTTACGTTGTGCGGCAAAAGCCACACTTTACGGCAGTCATTTTGTTGTTTGGGCCGCGTGGTAAGGCGGCAAATGTTCAAACGTACGAGAAACATGTGGCACAGACGGGACTAATTCCGAACAGGAGAGGGACCCAGACCAGCAAACAAAACAAGGAGCTCGTACCTAAAGGGTCCGTGTAGCTTTTGGTCATTTGATTATTATTTCAGAAACAGAAATTTTAAAAAGAAAAACAAACAATTTGAATTACGCTTCGAAATCCAAATACAAGAAACAGAAATAAGTCATTTTTTGTTGTCAGAACTGACAGATACAAAATGTAAAAGTTTACTTTCTTTACAAAACAATCAAATAAAAAACTGGGTTTTTTTTCTCAAACCGGACGTTTATCAGGGTATCTGCACATTTTTATCTACAAATTTAATGAGTTTTCAGACCTTCAAGAAAAAATAAAATAAAACCATTACCACGTCAAAATGATGAAATCAACTACACACAGTTTAACAGAACACATTTGTATTTGAGCAACAGTGCAAATAGTCCGTGCATATCCTGCCTGCTCAATACCACTGAAAACAGTGCTTACATCTTTGTTGGACGTATAGGAGTGATGTCGGCTAACCGTTTGCAAAACCCACGAAATTTCAGCCTTGAGTGTAGTAGTTGGGGAGAATACACTGAAGGCATTACTTGTGTGGGATCCCGAAGTGGGTGTAACGTTAGTGTTTGCATTTGCAGTAATGTTAGATACCGGTGCCACAAACACCTGAACGGGGGCAGTTGTTGTCTGGCTGTGGACATAACGCTTGTGTTTCTCCCGTTTCATATGTGTGTCAAGGGCTTTACAGCCAATTGTCCCTAATTTTATGTTTTTCTTACAAAGTTTGCACCGCTCTTCATACTGACGCTTTTTGTAACCAGCCACTAAACTTTCCATCCTCGAGCCAGTTATCATTAAACCTCTCTAAAAAATAACCACTCTGAAACACTGCTTCGTTTATTTCTACCAAGTGCATATAGGAAAACTAAAAAAAAAAAAAAAAAAAAACACTGCTCCCTAAATGACTGATGCAAGTGCTAGACACACACTTCTTTTACAGTCTGGTTAGATACGGACGTGCGCTGGTAAACTAGCATGCCTTGACCGCCACACCATACGGCAGAAAATATCTTTAATTGTTTGACTTAACTCACATATAAACTTTTTTTTTTTTTCATGTGGTCAATTTATTTAAAAAAAAATTATAAATAAAATAATCACAAAACAGAAAACGTGCTATGTTTACTATGTACACATATCGTGATATGTATCGTTATCAGGATATGAATAAACTTGTATCAGGATATAAAATTTTGGTCATATCGAACAGCCCTCTAATGTAACGAATGAAACTAATCAAAGCTCGAAGCACTTCATTACCTTCCAACCTGGTTTAGCTACATCTCGGAAGTAGGGGAAATGTTCCTCGATCCAGTTATAGATCTCCTTCAGGGTCATCTTCTTGTTTTTCTTGCTGTTGATCGCAAACTGGATCATGGCCATGTAGGAATAAGGCGGCCTTTCGGACAAAGAGCCCTTCCCCGCGCTCACATCTTCAACCGCATGCTGGGAATAAAGGAGAAACAGGAGGAAACAGAAATTACGATGTGCTGCCTTCTTAAGGACGTGTGCATGACTCTAGGTTTCTGGTGGAGTGGAGTCGGTTTGTCATACCTCCTGGAGCTGTGCACAGCCAGGTACGTTCTCCTTGTTGGAATCTCTCTTCGCTGGATCGGCCCCGGTGCCGTGCGTGTTCATCTTCCCCAACCACTGGATGTTTGTCAGGCTGTCATCTAATGGACTGCAGTCTGGTTCACTTTTCACTGGGAGGAAAGCAAACGGAAGAATGAACAAGGTGGACTACGGGCCATACTTCAGTCTTATTAACACTTTCAGTACGACGGCTGCGTCCGAAATGGCATACATGCTTGGAGCGAGTACGTACTGCTCGACCGCTATACGCTTCTAGTATGCGAGTGTGTAGTAAGCACAACACATCGGATGCACTTGATCCGCCGTCTAACCAACAACCTTTGACCCAAGATGTCACACCACTTGAGTACCCCTTTATCAGGAGCCCTGTCAAACTACAGACTACAAACGTACACATCCACACACTGCTGTCCAAACTGTCGACGCTCCAAAAACTTCATATTGATGTGGTAAACCCTACAGTCCTCATTATAGTCCTGATCATACCCCATCAGACGATCAGCTGTTTAGTCCCCTTAAAAGAAGCCCCAAGAGGACGAAGACTGATGTGTGACGAGGTGAAGACAGAGGTGCATTAGTAGCTCGCAGCTCAGAGTAAAACATTTTATCGAGTGACTATGAAAGCTGGTTTACAAATGGACAAAGTGGATTAAAAAAAAAAAGTCTGTCTTTTCTGAAAGGTGATTAAAAAACGTTCTACAGCCAGAGTGTAGATCTTTTTTTTTTAATCACCCTTGTGTGTATGTGTGTGTGTATGACAGATATACAAGGGTACACGTACCACTGATAGTCGAGGCAGGTTTGCTGACTCCACCTGCACATGCTTGAGGTGCTCCAAAGTCTTTTTTACAGTCCACCGTGCCCTGGCCGAGAGCTTTAACTCCATCCTCCGATCCACTGCTTCCACTCAGTAAGATAAACTTGTTTGGCCCCCGTGGACCGTGCTCCTTCCCCTTCGCAGTCAGAACGTTGATGACGCTCTGGAGATCTGCCGTTTTCGGTATGACCACAACTTGCGTGTCCGGCATTGTGGGATGGTCCACGATGCAAAAGCCGTCCGGGAAAGTCTGCGCTTCCGGCACCGGACCGGATCTGCTCTGTGGCTTCGTTTCGGCTTCATTTCTCTGAAACGGCAGTTTCCTCCTCTTGAGGATTATGGGTCTCCTGGGACTCTGCCTCATCCTGTTCATAGCGGACCGGATCCCTGGATAATAATAACAACAATAACGTACAGGTTATAGCACATATTATATCAGCAAACCATATCTGACACGCAAGATATCAAGGTGTACTGACGCCAGCTCCCTTTCGCTAGTTAACTCTAACCCAATTTTCATCAGAAATGCTTTTATTGCGTGTACAGTGAGGTATCAAAAAAACTGCTACACCAACGTAACACAAGCTTGAGGAAATATTCAGTAGGCAACAAACACTGTACTTCCTCCAGAACAGTTCACAAGGTGTAGTGTTGTACTCTGAGGTGTAGGATCTGTGTTTCGGCATCCCGAAGGTCTTTGATAACGTCAAGATCTTAGGTGGGAATGGCAAAACCCCAAACTCTGTGTTCCTTCAACCACAGTCCGGTGTCTCTAGACATCCATGGCAGCAAATTTTGTCCTATCAGAAGAGCCAAAACCCATCAGAACGAACATGGGACATGAACAGGCATAACTCGTCAGACACACAGCGTTCACCTGTCAGAGATGTCTGTAGGTGTACCAGGGGTCCTATCTAAACAAACCCTATACCATTCAACCCTATACAATTCGACCAAGCTCAGCTTGTCTTCAACCTCCCCAAGATTAACCCTTGCTCCGTACCCTTCACTGGCTTCCTATAACAGCTCATATCAGATATAAAACCATGATGCTGACCTACAAAGCCAAGAACGGCCCAACTCCTCCACACCTGATGACGAGGGTCAAAGACAGATCCGTACCCAGAGCCCTTCGTACTGCAAGTACGGCTCGGCTTAACCCTCTATCATCCAAGAGACATAGGAGGCAAACATCTAGACTCGTCTCTCGCCCTGGCACCAAGGTGGTGGAACGAACTTTCCCTGGATGTCCGAACAGCAGGGTCACCGTTCAGCTGAAGACGCGTCGGGTTCGAGAGCACATAATCAAAGTGTGATTACTGAGTTTTCAGTAGTGTATTTACCGTCTTTACAGATTGTCTATAGTCTGTAGGTATTTGGACATTTGGCAGGTTTTGTAATAGATGCCATAAGACTAATTTTTTAGCAGTGTTCTGGCTTCAAGTGCTTGACTCCTGGTCAATCAGCACTAGCTTCAGATACTCCAGGTAAGCACTTTTAAATAAGAGAGTCTGCTAAATGCTGTCTATGTAAATATAAAATGATAAAGCCAGGACCAGCCGGTGTGTTTTTCTGCTGTCAGATAAAAACATCTCAGTGTATTAAATCACATACCTTGAAGATTTCTTCTCTGGTTTTCACCTGGACTGAGTTACAGGACTGAATGTTGTGTTTTTGCCCCAGTTCACATACACGACATTTTTAAATAACAACAACTTAAATAACGTCTGACTTACAGAACCTAACCGTTATAACTGATCCCCTGTAGAGGAAAGACTCAGACATGGTGATCTATACATCCAGGAAGACAGACACACACACACACACACACACACACACACACACGTCATGTTTTTGTCCAGGATGATCCGTGCACCTGGCATATGCAGTAACAGTGCATGCTAAACACCACACTCATTCACATCAGACTGCTAATTAAGACATTTCCCCATCACGTGACTCCTGATCTGATCTATAGCCATAAAAACATCTAATGCAGATCTGAGATGATGATCTCCTGGGTATTGATGTGCACTCAAAGTTAAGACAAAGGCCCCCAGCTAGGCATGTCTCCGTGATCATGGAGCAGATATATATATATATATATATATAAATAAATGCATACATATACAACACGTGTACAAAACAACTCGATTAATTACACCCGTTAATCAACCCTGTTAATATAAAAGCAGGCAAACCTTCATTATATCAAGTCAGGTCTCGGATTATCATGCGCCCTTTCGTGATCTCTACGCTGTGAAATCTCAGGCTGACACACTGAAAGTCGCCACTTCCGCCTTCTTCACGCAGGCAGTTTGAATTTTGGCGCTGACCAATCAAATCTTGTCACGTGACAGAGTCTGGCCAATAGGCGCAGAGCCTCGGAGGCGGCCGACCAATCAGATGCGACCAGGAAGTACACAACTATGTGAAAGTCGTAAAGATGTTCATTGTTTTAAAAACAAATGTGCCACAAAGGTGTTTGGACGCTTTAGAATTAGTGTTGGATATTAACGCTGTGTTTTCGTGTACGTACGAGTCTGCGTGTAGCTCTACATCTACGTGCACGTGTACATCTGACCGCTAGCTCGCTGGACACGAGGGGCTTTGATGATGATGATGATGATGATGAAGTCTGATGCCTCGCACTACACGCAACAGGAGGCTTGTGAACCCACAGAGGTCTCAGCTGGTGTTTGTGGAAGCACCCAGAAGTGGATCCAGACACCATTACGGACCACAGTTACGGAGCGCGGTCAATCCGAGGTCGTGCGCGTCAGAGCGGTCACGGCACAGCGTCCCGGGTCACTCTTGGGTAAACGGACCACTCGTGCAAACACTTTTCTCACGGCAGTGTAACTCAAAAAGCCACCACGTGACGTGTAGTCAACCCCTCATTGACCACCCAGAGGAAATTCAATTCGTCTGCATTTAACCCATCCGTGTGGTGAAACACGCAGACACTAGGGGGCAGTAAGCACAGTTGCCCTAAGAGGCGAGCAGCCGTATCGACAGCATCTAGGGAGTGTTTGAAGGGTTAGGATGCATCGCTTAAGGGCACGTCAGTTGTGTCATGTCTGTTCTGGGAATCGAACCCTTGATGCCAGGCTGCAGCTATGGTCTTGTAACCAGAAGGTCCCGGGTTCGATCCACAAGCAGACAAGACATGACTGAAGTACCCTTGAGCAAGGAACCTAACACAAGGTTCTTTCCTTAATGCCAAGCCCACAGCTGCCCCAGAATAGGGAATAATGTATTTCTTATAGCCCTGACTCGAGGTCAGGGAACTGGTGCTGTGACCTGGTTGGCAGTTTGATGCCCCATACCGACAAGACATGGCTAATGTGCCCATGAGCAAGGCGCCTAACTCCTAACTGGCCCCTGAGTCCAATGAATAGGGGCTGCCCCTCTTTTCCGGACAAGTGTCTTTGCTGCTGCCCAGTGTGTTTGTTTCACTACACAGATGGGTTAAATGCAGAGGTCTGGTTCCTTTGTGTGTGCAAGCACAGTGGTCAATGAGTGATTCGATTTAAGTGTTACATGTGAGTGAAAAACCTTTATTGTTAATGCTCCCTAATCTGTCGCTTTGACATTTTGACAATCTTGGTGATACTAAGTGTTAGCGTTATGACACCCTTAACAGGAGAACATGTTGCCATAGAGACGAAACCTTAGCTAGGAGAAACACCTGAGAGATTTTGTGTAATGATCTATGATAAGCTTCATACCTAGAGGGAAACCCTCTGTGTGTGATCACAGTAAGCCAATCACTTCACTTCCACTTTCACTTGACTTTCAATTTTCATCCTTGTGAATATCTTTAAAAACAGCATTCAAAATAAAAAATGAATGAACGTGAGGGTGGGACGAACGGTGGTAATCTGTGATTTGTTCACAAGCGCTACACAATCAGTTATAAAGATAGATAGAGAGTGGAGCGAACGTGGTATAACAGCAGCTGTGACGTCACCTGTGTCAGGTTTAAGACCGTTATTAACATGGAGGGGGCAGAGGTGGTCTTGTGATCAGAAAGCCCCCGGTTTGAATCCCGCAACGGACAAGACACGACTGAAGTGCCCTTGAGCAAGGCACCAAACCCACAACTTCTCCATGGGCACCATGGTTTGGGGCTGCTCCCTACTCTGAGCTAAAGTGTTCATTGTTTCCATAGTGTTCACTAAGTGTGTGTGTCTGTGCTTCACTGCACAGATGGGTTAAAAGCGGAGGTCACATTCCTCTGTGTGCGTGCACAGTAGGCAAATAGTTCACTTTCACTTCACTTGCGTTTAAAAAGTTGTAGGTTCCTCACTGGGTTTCTTTTCTCTTTGAATGTGTCAATCAAAGTGTCCAAGTGACATTTAGTTTGTCTATATGTACATTACCTGTAGACAGCCGTCTATTGTAATATAAATATGTAAAGAGGTATTGTAGTGATTTGAGTAGGAAAAAAATGAAGCAAAATGGTTTTACTGTTCCTTAAGTGTGTCACTGAGGAATCTGTTTTGATCTGCCGTAGGTGTCTCCTCAGTTTACCTCACTGGAAGATACAACAGTAAGGCGCACTGGACAAAGTAGGGGAAGGAAGAAGAAGAACCAGCTCCCTACAAGCACCGTAAACCGAACATCTCTTTCGACTCAGGTTAGAAAATCAACCGCCTGTAAATACCCTTCTCTGATATTTGACACGAACAGCTCTGCTCCACCGAGATGTCGCAGAGAAGACGGTAAAAGGTCACGTGTTCGGGATTCTCCAGAAATTGGACCCCCTGAAAGTCATGTTAACAGAGCCACAACGGAACTAGTCATCCGTGATCAGACGCCAGGACCGACTTCTGTAAGAACGAGTCTACGTAACGCAGTTACATCAGGAGCTGAAGTAACTCCCGGGCACAGTTCTACTGTGACTGCTCCAATCTCCACGCCTGAACCTACCCTCGTCCTCACTCCTCCTCATATAGAGACTCCGGAGATGCCTCGCTCTGACCACGCCTCCTCATCATCAGCTCTCGGCCTCCTCTTCTCCCCAAACCAGCTGAGAACTCCTCCGAGATCTGAAAACCTGTTAGTGAGAGACACACCAGAGAGTGACTATGGGTTGAAGGTGACTTGGAGGAGGAGAAAAAAGCTGATGAGGCTCCTGACAGAGCGGGGTCAGCTCCTCAACTCTGACGCCATGATCAGCAATCAGTGACCACAGGCTGTGTGAATCATCACCATTAACAAATAATGGACCTCGTACGTGAATGTTTATTAAAAATGTGAGCATATTTTTATTTCCTGTGTTTACTGCTGTAATGAGCTCCACTCTTCTGGGAAGGCTTTCCACTACAGTTTAAAGGGTGATCGTTCAGCTACAAGGTGAGATCTTGGGTGATTTATGAGGCGGTCTGGGGTTCGGTCGGGGTTCCAGTTCATCCCTAAGGTGTTCAGCAGGGTTTGAGGTCAGGACTCTGTGGAGGACATTCGAGTTCTTCTAGTCCAGTCTTCACACACTATGTCTTCATGGAGCTCACTTTGTGTACAGGGACATTGTCAGAGGTGTTGAAAATATCTTCTTGGATGAAATGTATAAAATGTTGGGCTTATTGTATGTATCAGTGCTGTATTTTTTTTTTTTACAATATATCAGTGCATTAGTTCTACAGTAATAGATTTAATTGGTGTGGTGTCTGAACCACAGGGAGGGCAGCCGTGGCCTTGTGGTTAGGAAACCGGTCTTGTGACTGGAAGGTCACAGGTTTAATCCCTGCAACAGATAAGACACAACTGATGTGCCCATGAGCAAAGCAATTAC
>JAOVVF010000014.1:2099919-2114430 GCA_028565595.1 Duopalatinus emarginatus
GTGTTGCAAGGTACAAGTACCACATGAGGTCACGAAGATGGTACCTTTACCTGTTCTGGCAAACCATCATGTTAGGACTTGTTAATGCATGGTTGATCTACCGCCGTGACTGTAAACTACTCGGTGTCAAAAAGCCAATGAAACAAAGGAGCTTCCAAGCAGAGGTTGCCACTAGCCTGATTCTTGTGCACGCACAAAGAGGTCGCCCATCACTTAATGCCACACCTCCACCACCACCACCAGCCCCCAAGAGAGTTCGTGTTGGAGTTCCCGATGATGTTCGCACTGACCAGGTTGCACACTGGCCTGTGAAATGTGCCAAGCGTGGCCGCTGTAAAGTCTGCAAAGTGAATGCAACCACCACCCTATGTGAGAAATGTGATGTGCGTCTTTGCTTCACTGAGGAAAGGAATTGTTTCAAGTGTTACCATTTGGTTTAAGCTAATTGCTTAAAACATGGATGGACTTAAGAAGATGGTTCCAGCATTATGAGGATAATGCAAAAGTTTTGTTCTCTATCAGCATTTCTAAGCAATTACTTAATTCTGAGAAGTTTTGCATTATGTTCATGTTAGTAAACTACGTAGAAATGATTTCTACAGATACAGTAGCTTGACCTCACATATGAGGTAGTGTTATTTATTTTATACTGGTTTCACATTTATGTTTTGTAAAACAAATCTCAAAAGATATTGCTGTTCGACTTAAGCAGATGTTGTGGAAATGAAAAATAAAAAGGCAAATCTTTATATTGAAGCAAAAAAGCTGTTATGCTGGTCAGCTGATATATTTTCAAGCAAGGTGCGTATTTACGATAAATGCCCAATGTATCATAAAAGTCACATTCCAGGTTCTTGACAATAGGGGGCAGCACTTAAAAAAAATAATCAGAATTGTGTTCTATGTGGTCTCTGTGGTCTGTTTTATATCCCTCATAATTTTCCTTTAAGGTAAACTGGGTCTGGGTTCTTATGGGTTAAGGCTGGCTGGCTATCTAGTCGCTTTCTGCCACCAGGGTCCTTAACTGCAGGGCATATTCTGCTGCATGGCATCCTGCCTGCCTTAAACACACAAGCATCTTTTCACTCCATTTGACCAGGTTACCATGGTCTTGAAGCAAGCACTAGCCAGTGAGAAGACATCATCTAAGGGGCCCTCCTGGTTGGCAAAGTACGGTGATCATTGGAGAAGGAAACCTTGGTACTTAGCTGGGTTGCCGGAAGACCATTCTGGTCTGGCTACCTGGGAACTGGCCCGTGGGGGAAGGGGGGGGGGAAGTTGTACTGAAGTAATTGTGGGCATTCTCAGCATGATTTCTTGAACATGGGTGTTCAGCTGGGCCAGATTATGGTGGTGTTGTGCCACAAAGGGGGGTGGGGTAGTTAAAGTAAAAAAAAGGAATGGAATGTTATCATACACAGGTATACAGTGTGTCTATACAGAGTCTGTACCGAACAATTCCTATTGTACAATGAACAGGGGAATGACCGAGAAATGCATAGACACCACAGTGACCTTGTTTCCCATTCAAACACTATGAAAGAGAAAAAAAAGTCCTGAAATTTTAGGTGGAATTTTCCGAGTTTTGTTCGGATGGATATTAAACTAAAACCTGGCAACCCTGACCACACACACCTGCTGTGTCAGACACTGTTGAATGATCACACAACTAAAACCACTCACAGTAAGCTGCTTGATTATATGCTGAAAGACTGCATGTTGTCAACAGTCATCTGTTTACCGGTGGTGGAGGAGCCAGACATTTTATACATCAGCAGCGTAGACAAAAGGTCTAGAAAAAATGCTCGCCTCGGAAGATTTATTTCCCTGTTTACAGCAGCTGAATGAACTATTTTTTAAGCCATCTGAGAATTAAATGTCTAAACACGAAGCTAGCTACCTACTACTCGATGATGTACCAGACTAGATGATGCTCAGTACAACTTTTGGGGCAATAGTTTTGCCAGTGCAGTAAAGGATATTAAGGGGAAATTATGCAAAGTTTATTGTCTGAAAATGATTTGGGGAGCTTTGAGAAGCTTAAGCTCTATAAACCATCCCTCTGGTCCATCTATGCTGTTTACTACAGAGTTATGCCATGGCCTGGTGGTTAGGTAACCGGTCTCTTGACCGGAAAGTCCCTGGTTCGATCCATGCACAGGACAAGACATCTAGTTCCCCCAACTGCTCCCCGAGTGCCATGGTTTGGGGCTGCCCGTGCGCCGGGCAAGTGTGTTTACTGCCCCCTAGTGTTCACTGGTGTGTGTGTTTCACTGCACAGATAGGGTAAATGCAGAGCTTACAGTCCTCTATGTTCAAGCACAGTATAGTTCACTTTCAGATTAATATAGTTTTGTCATTCTGCCCTACCAAAATCTGTGTTTGCATAAAAAAAGAAAAGACTGTAATATAAAAAAGCAACATTATTAAGGACCTCTTTGGGGGTAGTTTTAATCACCTTCTGCAGTAATTCTGCTGTATGATGAATCGTCCATGCAAAGAATGTGAAGCAAAGGAAAAAAGTGCATCGAGCCACAGATTTATCCCAGCCAGCAAAGAAACTGATGACCTCTAGATCTGTACGCTGGCAGCGTTTATTCCTGAGTCATCCCCCAGTGCGTGCTTTAGTACTTAGAGTTCTCTGTCTCTCTGCAGGGGGGCAGATGCGGTGTGCTCACACACCATGCTCCTGCCTCTGATCCTGTCAGCTCAGTCACGCTGTGGAACATTAAGGCTGCTCGGCCACACATGCTCCACTCAGGCTTCGAGACATCTCGCTGCAGAAAATACAGCCTCGTTTACTGACCAAGGACACAGTCACCACCATTCAGTCAGCATTTTCGTTTTAGCATTCATTACGTTGATGTACACTCGGTAGCCACTTTATTAGGAACAACCGTACTCCTCCTGATTTATGCAATTGTCCATGTGGCGGCAGGTCCAGAGCTTTACAGTAAACACCAGGATGTGACACTGGTGATCTTTGACATGACTGAGACATAGCTAAGTATTTTTAGTGGGCAGAGACGCACGAAAACTGGACAGCTAAACAGGTTTTTTTTTTACTTTTGGTCAGTCTATGCCTATGATATGAGTCAGATTCATGTTCAAGGTTGGACATCTTGTGCATTCTGGGATGCTTTTCTGCTCAACATGCTTGTAAAGAGTGGTTGTTAAAGGTCTGTTTGTCTGGTCTATTCTCCGCCGACTTCTCTCGTCAAGAAAACTGCAGAAGAGATCCCAATTCCCCAATTCTGTTTGAAATGATCATAAAAGCTCTTGACTTGTATCTACATGAGTTTATGAACTGCACTGCTCCCACATGATTAGCTGATTTAATAATTGCCTTACTGATGGGTTCATTGAACAATTAAATTAAATGAGAGTATATTAGTATTATTTTTTCATACAGTATGTCCATGATCATTCTGTACTCGCAGAATATGTCACATGATCCGTTTGATTCTGAATTATGGATAACACTGGCCTAGTTTTTAAAAATGCATCATCCCATCATGACTCATATCTTCATTTATACATTTGCACAGGTTTTACCATGAAATTATAAAGTAGAAAAACCCAACCAGACGTGAAAATACAGCTGCCCTCCTGTGGAGTATTAAATGTTTTATGGACTGTCATAGTGCTTATGTCATGCTTGGGTAATTCCCTGCCTGCTGTTATTGCCTCTTCTCAGCTGTTGTATATATGCTGTATATTCCCGTGTCCATAAGAACCTCATTTAAAGGGCTTGGAGTTCAGTAGATCCCGTTACTCACACTGCCGCACGACTCCGGAGCACAAAACCCTCCTGGTAAGATCGGTATGATCATATCACTCTTAACAATTTAGAATTATATTTGGAGGAGGGGCCATGAGAAAGGGTGAGAGAGAGAGAGAGAGAGAGAGAGAGAAACAGCTGACCAAAGACAAAAGTAACATTCATGACGTTCCTTCTTGCAGTCATCAGATTTCAAGTTATGTTTGACAGCCATGACTCTAGTACACAGGGAGGTGGGGGGGGGGGTTCTCAGAAGAGCTTAAGTGTACACCCTGCTATTGCTCTGAATCAAACACTGTCTACACTGCGGTGGGTCAGCAAGATAGAACGCACACTCCAGTGACTTCTCTCTTTCTCCTTCCGGTACCTTCTACCTCATTGTTAGACCTCACAAGATTTCAGCCATTGTCTGCACTGTCCCATATAAGACTGGCTCCTCCGTCATCTCTCTATTTCTGATATTTGCTGGCTGACCTAGTTCTAACAACACGCTTGACCCTCTTTCCCTAAGAATGGACATATTGTTCCTTCGGGTCATTGTTTCTCCATCCTTGGCCTAAATGCTCTGGTTCTGTAAATTTTATCTCATCAACTCAGTCACAGTCTGTTGCTAGAACAAGCGCTTTCTACCAGAGGGCCTGGATTAGGAAGCTGTTCCTTGTAGGCTTTTTATTATTTTCTTCAGCGATGCTCAGTAGGAAAAAGTGTACCTTAGACTCTATATATGTCAGTAAAAACCAGTAGAGATTTCAGACCCCATGACGGGGTGCAGATCCTGCTTCAGAAATGATATGCTGTTACAGTATGTATGTTAAAGCTGCAGTAATAACACACCACACCATAAAAACACGTTATAAAGAGGACAAAAGAGGAGTCGAAGCAGCAATTCAGTGCAAAGTTACTCTGACTGATCACCTTTATGCTACATGTATGGGGCAGCTGTGGCCTTGTGATTAGGCAACTGGTCTTGTGACTGGAAGGTCTTGGGTTCGATCCCCACAATGGACAAGACACGACTGACGTGCCCTTGAGCAAGGCCCCAACTGATTCCCGGGCGGCATGCTTTGGGACTGCACCCCGCTTTGGGCAAATGTGTTCACTGCCCCTAGTGTTCACTAAGTGTTTCATTACACAGGTGGGTTGAATGCAGAGGTCTGTGCAAGCACAGTATCTATCCTGCTGGGCGTTGTCTTTTCCTGGATGACTCCACCCTCATCCACAAGTCTTAAGGAGCTCACTGTATGATTTGATTAATATGATCTGATAATAAATGATATGCCATGGCCTTCACAGCTACTAGATTTCAACCCAGTGAACATCTGAGAGAGATTCACCTTCATTATCTTCAAAAAACTCCAACTCAGGGAATATCTTTTAGTAGAAAGATGTTATATGTACAGTGTTACAGCGTCTTACAGAATCAATGGCACGAGACGTTTCAACGCCCTAATAACGCTTTACACTGTACAGTGTATCATGTGTCTTTAACTTCAGTTGACCAAAGACTCAGCAAAAACAGTGAAATGGTAAAAATGGTGAGTTGCCAAGCAGTCCAGTCTTCTCAGCAATCACTCAGCAGAATCACTTCACCTACTGTCTAAGGCAACTATCGATCTAAGGCTTAGTCTGTCTATTGGGCTGTCATTATTTCCCTCTGGGCTCTGACATCATGTTTAAGACAGCTGATGATACAGCACGTGCCTGTGCAAACGGTCCATGTAGCAGAGTACAGCCATGTAGTGCAACTACATGAACTTTTAAATGCTTACACCAATATACACTGAAGTGCCAGAAAAACTGGGACAGATGTGCTTATCAAAATACATAGGCTGGTGGTCGATCCTTGAATAGTGTGGGATTTGTTTATCTGTCATTCCGTAGGACCCCTGGTACATCTACAAACGACTCTGTCAGGTGAACACTATGTGTGCCTTGTATCTGATGAGTTACACCTGTTTATGTCCTGCATTCATTCTGGTGGGTTTGGCCTCTTCCAACAGGACCCATGCCTAGAGACACCAAATTATGTTTAAAGGTACACTCATCTGAGTTTGGGTTTTTACCGTTCATAGCTCAGTCACCAGATCTCAACGTTATCGAACACGTCTGGGATGCCAGAAATCCTACACCTTGTTAACAGAATTGTGGGCCGTTCTGCAGAAAGTATGGTGTCAATGATTACAAAAAAATTTGTGGTGTCCATACCCCATGAGGGTGACCTCCTATTTATTAGACTGGTGTACCAGTTCTTCTAGCAGCCTAGTCTATATAATGTATATCATCTAATCATAACAATATACAATTAATAAAAGCCTTTTTTTTATTAAGACTTACTGTATTCATTGCCTGTAGGCTACATGTATGACGTGCAACATATATTTTATGTAACCACTGCATAAAAGAACATACCTAAACCTCTGTAATCTCTTAATAATTAAATTCTCTAGATAACTACGGATAAACAGTTGAAAGTGAAAGTGAACTAATTGCTTGCACACAGAGGAATGTGACCTCTGTATTTAACCCATCCATGCAATGAAACACACACACACACCCACACACACACACACACACACACACACACACACTAGTGAGCACTAGGGAGCAGTGAGCACACTTGCCTGGAGAGGGGGGTGGCCCCAAACCACGGCACCTGGGGAGCAGTTGGAGTGGTTAGGTCCCATGCTTTTGTCCGTTGCAGGAATCCAGGAGGTTCCCTAACATCAAGGCCATGGCTGAGCCCCAATTTTTCTCTCCATCAGTTAATGTCAATCAGTGAACAATTGACAAAATCATATTACAGACTTATAACTATAATTAATTCTCTGGATACCTTCCGTGTCACCCAAATGAGGATGAGTTCCCTTATGAGTCTGGTTATTCTCAAGGTTTCATCCTGTTGTCATCTCAGGGTTTTTTTTCTTGCCACTGTCGCCACCGAATTCTCATCAGGGATAAAAATTATAGACATATATAATCCAGATCCTTTATTTCTGTAAAGCTGCTTACGGACGATGTCCATCGTTAAAAGCGATATACAAATAAAACTGAATTGAATGGATGAATGTGAGGTGTTATAACTCAGGGGTATGGCACAAAATTCTGGGCCCTATGCACAAGCAGTGCCCATGGGCCCCCCGTTAAAAACCAAATAGTGTCCTCAGACACTATATGTAGGCTAGGACGCACAATTCAACTGATTTATTTACCCAAAACATAAAATTTGGATTAGTTAGCAACATTTATTGTGATCTTTAAATTATATAAATATTTAAAGGAAAACTAAATTCCAGAATCCTTAAGGGCCCTGGTAACTCAGTCCTATTTTTCACCCCACTACGATGCCCCTCGTATAATAGGTTTATAATATTATAAACCTGACACTATTCAATATCAAAATGTCATTTACTGTAATGATGATGCTGCTGATGATCATAACTCTTGTGTAAGTAATGCCATTTTGCTATAGTCTGAGAGATGCTCAGACACCCCGCGCGTTTGGTGCGGCACTGCGCAGCATCACTGCGTCACGGCGCGCATCCTTATACAGTCTAAACCCTATTGTACGACTTTTATTTATGGACAAGTCTTGGTTATATTACACCGGACGATCTTTTTTATGATTGAGTTGAAAAAAGGAGCTTAGAGCTTCCATAAACCTGCGTATAAAGTTCCTCCAAAAGGCAACAGGAGCAGCCGTGTCATACGGTAGTGTGTTCACATTGCTCTCCGGTGACAAGTGTCCTGTTTTTACACCTTCCCTCTAAATAAGGAAGCGGCCTGCTCAGCCGTATGACCGGCCGGAGTCCCAAATTGGGACGCTTGTAGTCCATCCAGAGAGAGGCTTGTGCGCTCATTACAACTTTCCCCGTGCTCCTCCCACTCACCGCGCGGGACAGTGCGTGAGGAAGAGTGATGTCTGGCAAGGTGTGATAGGTGAGATTCGGTGAGTGTGGGGCCTCTCTCTCTCTCTCTCTCTCTCTCACACACACACACACACACACACACCCACCCACACACACACACACACACACAAGCACGCATGCACTGAGCTGTCCAGCGTTGCCCCCTAAAAGCAAAGAGGCGAACCATGCTAATCACTACTATCAGCACCAGCACAGGCACCGCACGTCGCACCGCGCTCCTGAACCGTCCCGTCCTGACTCCGGGATCTCGCCTCGTTGCTGAAACCCTGCTCCGTGACGCTAAAATAAGCTCGTGCAGCCATGCCGGAGGCAGGAAAACAGGAGGAGCGGTATTTTTAGCGCCGTGCGCTGCGCACCACGTGCCCCCGAGGTAAACCGGATGGCCATTGCGCGAAGGTCGCTCGTCAGTATGGTCCGCGAGGCCAGCGCGCGCTGGCCGCTCGCCGCTGCGCTCTTCCTGGGCTTGCTGACCGGGATCGGGCCGCCCAACGCCTGCGCCAGCGCCGGTGCCAGCAACGGAACTTGGACTCCCGAGCGCCGCTGGGAGAGCCTGCTGTCCCGCTCCGTCTTGGCCATCTCGGGCGAGAGGGCGGACACCAGCTGGGAGAGCGACTATTTGCTGGGCATCAAGCGCGTGCGGCGGCTCTACTGCAACGTGGGCATCGGGTTTCACCTGCAGGTCCTCCCAGATGGCCGGATCAACGGTGTGCACGACGAGAGCCAGTACAGTGAGTTTGCGTGCAGAGAGAAAAAAAATCAGACACATGCACAAGATACACACGCGTTGACGTACACGTACACGTACCCGCACACGTCCAGGACGCACACGTTTCTGATTATACGTTCATGATATCATATTAGTGCCTATGTTGTTGTTTTTTTTTACAAAACCAGTTACAGTAAAGTATCCACATGACACCAATGCTTGGACGGATAAAGATAGGCTATAGGCTGCAACTTATTTATACACCGACTCCTTCACAAGTCCTGTCTCCACTGTGTCCTGTGTCCTGTGTCCTGTGTGGACTTTTGGACGTTATCACAGTCAGTCAGTCTGATCGATCTGTGCTGCAGGATTGATCTGATTTGTGCTTTCTGATCAGGTCTGATCGAGATCTCTGCAGTGGAGCGCGGGGTGGTGAGTCTGTACGGCGTGAAGAGCAAGCTTTTCGTCGCCATGAGCAGCAGGGGAAGACTGTACGGAACGGTAAGCCCAACTTCATCCAGCCCAGCATCCTTAAAGACAGTGTTTCTCAGTCCTCCCCCTCCTCCTCCTCCTCCTCCTCCTCATCTTCTTTCTGCTTTTGTCCCTGTGTGCTGCATTTCTTTCTTGTTACATTTCAGTAACACTCAGTTTTTAGCCTCAAGGGTTTGGCTTGTTATCAGGTGTGCGGGCAGCAGGGATGATAATAACCTTGTGATTCGTTTTTATTTCCAAAGCATAAAGATAATGTGAGACAGAATTACTTTTGTCACTCAGAGAAATACTGTTTCAATGACATAATTGCATGGTATAATAACCAAGAGTCTTACATACTGATTTGACTTATTTCAGCCTAATACATGGCTTATTACCAGGCTGAAGACGTGTATAAGCCTGGATAATCAAAATGACTGAAGTGTTGCCTATACTAAAGTGCAAGAACTGGACCTGCTTTAAAATTCTACTCTAATGAGCGACCCTAATCAATAATCCGCAGCTTGATATTTTAATTGGTTTGATTTCCAGAGAGTCCTCCTAAGAATAAAAATTAACGGATGTGCCTTTAATAGTTTGCTCTATCTAGCCTGTTTTGTAATGTGCAGGTTTTGATACAGTCACTGTTTAAATTTGGTAACTTAATATAATAAGCTTTAGAAATAAAAGTACCCTACAACTGAGTATCTCAGTTATTATTCAGATGGTATATCAATATGTAAAAGCTACATAAAGCCATAATTACAATTTTCAGAGTAGCTAAAAACTAGGCTAGGAAATTTTTATGAGTGTACATGTTAGGGTAACTTACAACGATCAGCCACAACATTAACACCACAAACCCACTAACAGGTGAAGTGAATAACATGGATTATCTCTTTACAGTGCCATCTGTCACTTGATAGGATATATGAGACAGCTCGTAAAAAGACAGTTCTCAAAACTCATGTGATGGAGGCAGGAAACGTGGGCAAGTGTAAGAATCTGAAGGATTTTGACAAGGACCAAACTGTAATTTCGAAATGACTGGGTCAGAGCATCACTAAAACAGTGGTTAATACCTAACAAAACTGCTCTGGTGACAAAACTGGTGACCCAGCGACAGGGTCATGACTCAAGAATCAAGACTCAGTGATATATGCAGAGGGGTAAAAGCTAGACCATCTGATTCGATCTGGAAAAAAAGATATTTTGCTAATGTCTTGGTGCCAGATATCACAGAACATCTTGAGAGGTCTTGTGGAGTCTATGCCTCGACAGGTCTGGTCTTGTCAGAGCTGTATTGCTCTTAATGTGATGGCTGGTGGGTGTACATGTGGTATTTACGTGTTAAATGTAGTAGTAAAGTAACGTCTCCAATGTTACAGTGTTCCTATAACTCCATCCGGAAAGTAAGGGGTTAAATAACACTGTGAATATGAGTTCAACACTGAGGTTATTGCTGTGAGGATCCCAGATCGATGTAGCCTTATAAAAGTTGCAAAAGTGTAAGAAGTGCAAAATCTACTTCAGTGTAGTACTTGCTGTATCACCTCGAGTGTTTTTCCCATCATCTCCTGACCCTCATTATAGCCTTGATGAAAGTTTCAACATCCTTTACATGATAGTCTCTCTCTCTAGTTGCGCAATTAAATCCGGTTCCCGTGTGACGGCCGAGTACACTGTGACCATGTCTCAAATGTCAGGTCAACGGAAATCATATAAGAGCTTTGGACATGAAACTAAATGACTAAAGCTGAATGATGAGTAGATACTAAATAAATATTGAGGACAAGTCAAGCTCTGGGATTGGATATAAGCCTTTATAGTTCATATATTGAGGTGTTTATTAATTATTAAGTAACTATTATGAACCTTTCAGTAATTACAGTGAAGCTGAAGGGATGCAAGAAATCTGGACTCGCCGGATGAAATGTATTAATCTTACTCTAGATGGGCCTCAGGACATCAACTAAACATCAGGATATTGTAGATGGTGCTTTAATCTGCATTATTCGCATATGCAACCTGATGAAGGTCAATACAATTATTAATGTATTATACATTATACATATTATTAATATATTATACATTATACTTGTTTGAGGATTGCATCAGTTCTTATGCATAACAAGGCTATCTATCTAAAACAATCAGTGGATAGAAAATATAGACTCGAAAAGCAGACTGACTTTGTCTGATTAACTTCCCCATTAGATGATGTTGCGTATAACCAGCACCAAATAATTGTATACACATTAAACATGTATTAAAGCTCTGTTTTATATAAATAGGACCTGAAAAAGATCACATTAATGACTCAATTACAGCAAAATTCTTAGTTTCAACTACATTTACTGACTGCCTGCTTAAAATATCCCACTTGCTGCGGCATATACTATTTATACACAATGACCCGAAGGTGTCTTAGTAAGGTGTCGGGCCACCACATGCCACCAGAACAGCTTTAATGCACACTGACATTGATTCTACAGAACTAGTTTGGAGTAATTGACACCATTTTTCCAAAAGATAATCCCTCGTTTGGTGTTTTGATAATGGTGGTGGAGACGACACCCAACATATCTGTCATCGATAAAATCTCTTACTGGGGTTCAATTGGGTTAAGATCTAATGAGTGTGAAGGCCATAGCACATGATTTAAGTCATGTTCATGCTCATTAAACCACTCAGTGAGACCTCATCATGGCCTATAGATGTGGGCGGAGTTATTCTGGAAAAGACCATTCTATTGGGATAGAAACGTTTTATTATAGTTGGAAAAATGTTGTCCAGAGTCGCAGTGATTCTAAGGGGACAAATGGAGACAAAGATTTCACAAACACTTCTAAATTATAACAGCGCCACTTGTCTGTATTTTACAGATTACAGCCCATGTTTTGTCCTACACGCATTTAACACTCTTGTACTATATGTAGTACCACGATCCTTGAGAAATGACGTTTCAATCCAGCGTATATAAGTATATACAGGAAAGACAATAGAATCCCATTTTACTCGTCTTTAGTGTCCCGATGCAGAAAAACTGGACACACAATTTAATATAATACAAAATCAAACTCATTAAGTTGCACAGTTTGTGCACAATGTACTTTTTAATGCTTTCGTTAAGCTCTTTTGTGGCTTTTGAATAATGCATTGTACCCATTTTGGTTCATTTACATTTACGACGTTGTGCTCTTCTCTAATAAAACATGCCCATGGTTTAGTGGATCACATAAAAAATGTAACCCTCAAGATACACTACGTGGACAAAAGTATTCGGACACCTACACATTACAACGACAGGAGATTTTATGATGCCCCATTCTAAATCCATAGGTATTCGTATAGAGTTCATCCCCCTTTGCAACTATAACAGCTTCTATTTTTCTGGGAAGGCTTTCTACAAGATTTCAAGTGATTTTGAAGTGTATCTGTTGGAATTATTGCCTATTTATCCAGAGGAGCATTTGTGAGGTCAGACACTGATGTTGGACAAGTGGGCCTGGCTCTCAATCTCCATTCTTTGTTCATCCCAAAGGTGTTTGACAGGGTTGAGGTCACGGCTCTGTGTGGGCCAGTCAGGTTCTTTCACAACAAAAAAACTACGTATTAGTCTCTGAATAAGATATCGTTCATGATATCATATCTACAGATTGGTGACAAATTAATGGAAAAAACAGTGGCCCTGTGTTTGCCTCCATTTGTGCTCTTAGAATCACCGGATACAAAGTTTTTCAGACTGATCACTTTTACCTTATAATAAAACATTTTTGTAACAGAATGACATCCATAGGACTCTGCTGATGTTCCAGAGTCTTTCTTATAGATTTCATGAAAACAAAATTAATGTAAATCATATGCTTTGGCTCTCATGCTCATCAAATCCCAACCCAGTTAACCACTAGTAAGAGACACCAAATGAGGGAATATCATTTGGAGGAATCATTTGGAGCGTTTCAGTATGCCTTGTTATTAAATGTTTGTGTATTTACATTTACATCATATATTTATGTGTGTATTATGGAAATCAGTTGCAAATGTGAAATGAGCACTGTTTACCTTCAGCATATTCATGACAATAAATACACTGAAGTGCCAGAAAAAGTGCTACAGCCGAGCCTATGCAAAATTCACAGGCTGGTGGTGGCTCCATAATGGTATAGGGTTTGTTTCGCTAGTATTCCATGGGACCCCTGGTACATCTAAAAGTGTCTTTGACAGGTGAAGACTATGTGTGACGAATTACACCAGTTCATGTCCTGCATTAATTCTGATGGCTTTGTCCTATTCTAACAGGACAATGCGCCAATAGACACATCTAGAGACACCAAATTATAGTTAGAGGAACACTCATCTGAGTTTGGGGTTTAGTCGTGCACACCTAAATCACCAGATCTCACCGATATAAAAAGCATACGGGATGTAATGCAATATGCTGTGCAACACAGACATCCTACACCTCAGTATACAACCAGAATTGTGGACCGTTCTGAAGAGAGTATGGTGTTTGTTGCCAACAGAATATTTCCACAAGCCCATGCTCCGTGTGGGACCTACCAAGTATTAGACTGTTGTACCAGTTTTTTGGCACATCAGTGTATAATGACAAAGTGTTTATTTCAAGCATCTCAATCCCATGATATGGTCATGAAAATGTTGTTTGTTTAATCTCGCATGTCACTTGTGAATTGTCCTACATTCCCAGTGGTCTGTGTTCCTGATCTCATTTCGTCTCTCTTCTTTTCAGCCCACCTTTAAATCCGAGTGCAAGTTCAAGGAGACCCTGCTGCCAAACAACTACAACGCCTACGAGTCTTCCGTTTACAAGGGATTCTACATCGCTCTCAGCAAACACGGCCGAGTGAAGAGAGGCAACAAGGCCAGCACCTCCATGACGGTCACTCACTTCCTCCCTCGGATATGAGCCAGGCCGGCGGAGGCGCTCTCGTTTTTGCACATGCGGAGACCCGGATCGACACGAAGGAATCCGTCCCCACCAAAAAGAGACTGCGAGAATACTACTCCATTATATTTATTGTGACTTTATATATGTATATTTGGATAGCCAAAGTTTTTTTTTTTATGTCTATGCCATTTTTGCTGCTTCTTCTGTTTTTTACATTATGGCTCGTGGATGGACGGAGGCACTACCGGTCTCCTCACCTTACTTGGGTGCTTACAGGACATACTGGAAAGGAAATACTGGAACAGATGGGAGATGTCCTCTTCAGCTTTATACAGCCAATTTTTTTTAATACCTCGGAGCTTAAGGCTTATGGGTTAAAGGGATTTTTGTCCATACCAGAGCTGGCTTGATAGTGTCCTTTGTGCTCTCAGGTTATATATTTATATATATAACATATCTAGATTTTTGTTTTGTTTATTTATTTATTTTTCCCCTTCTAGTTCTCCTGCTATGGAAATGCGAGAGCACTTAAAGCAACACGGATCCCTTTTTTCGCTGCATGATGAGCTGAGGTGCCTTGGCATTCCTCCACGCCGCCCCTTTAACATGCATTCTCCGAACGCCCCAGGGAGTCAGAAATAGGGCTGACACGTTAGCTAGGGCTCTGGAGGGACTCTCCTGCATAGATGGGGTGGGGTGGGGGTTGAGAGGGTTA
>JAOVVF010000014.1:2135234-2147005 GCA_028565595.1 Duopalatinus emarginatus
TTTTTTGTTTTTTGTTTTTTTTCAGAATTTGGGAATTGGATTGGTTTTGCCACAACTAACCGTTTTATGAATGATTTGTTTCAAGACAATCAAAAACCTTCAAGCCCTCACTCTTCTAAAGACCTGCCGCCTGTGCTGTCCAACTGTAGCGTAGATGACACTTGCTTAGGTGAGTCACAATTTGAGTACGGGTTCACTTTTTTTTTTACATTGCTAAGAGACACTTCATGGTTACTAGTCCTGAGAAATATGACAATTGATTGATTTTTGATATCAATAAAAGTTGAACATACTGTCTACCAGTATCTCCCCTGAACAGTCCCATAATTCTGTTCACTAAAAGAGAGTTGAATTTAAATGTTGAATTGAAATTAACCCCTCATCCTCTGTAACCTTAGGATTAGATCAGATCACTACTGATCTGACTCCCTCATCTGCACCATGCACAAAGAGAAAGACCCAAAAAATGACAGGGCAGCAGAGGAGTACGTTACAGGAAGTAAAAGAGAATGAAGAGGATGAAGACTACAGACCTCAGAACACAGCCGGTACATTGAGTCGCTCGATTAGCGTTCTCATGTTTGTGATTTTGAAAAAAATGCAGGGCTTCAGTTATATTGCACAGTTGTGTGTTGTAATGCGGATGTGTCCTGTGTTTGTTCAGAGAGTGACTCAGAGTTTAGTGACCCGGACGAGAGTGAGGATGAAGAATACACAGTGAAGAGAAAGCCTGAAAAAAGGAAAACGGCAAAGAGTGAAAAAAAGACGTCACCGAAAGCTGTTAAAAAAGAGAAGACGGCATCGAAACCGGCTAAAACCAAACCACAGTCTAAAGGTTTGTACACAGTTTTAAATTAGACTTCCACCCAATACAGGGGCAGGTAAATCACAAGCTTATGTTTTGTTCAGAAATATCCTTTTTCTGTATATTTGTAAAACCTGCTCTGAAACATAAGTCAATGCTGTAACTATATGTGTAAGGGTGCAGCCATGACTTGAGCTTAGGGAACTGGCCCTGTGACCAGGACTGAAGTGCCCTTTATCAAACCCCAACTGTTCCCTGGGAGCCATGGATAGGGGGCTCCCCACCATTCAGGGCAGGTACTCACTGCCGCCTGGTGTGTGCGTTAAAAATCACTGCGATCACATTTTTCACCCGATCCTGATGTTTGGTGTGAACTTTAACTGAAAACTGCATATTTGCTGGGATGAAAATAGCGGATTCCTTGAATGCTTTTGTAACCAAATGATGCCAGGATGCTCAAGATTCACAAGTCATTTATTTTTAGTGCTTTATCAGACAGGCTCCTGCTGGTGCAACAGAGATCAAATCTTGGGTGATGTCGCAACCATTTGTAACCGGGAGTCCAGACAGCAGAACTGACAGTCCCTGTCAGTCTAGCTGTCAGTCTGACATGCAAGCCAATCATGGGCATTTGTGAGCTCATGCATACAGATGTGGCTGGAAGTGTCTTCCTCTGAGTGTTTTTAATTCACCATCTGACGTTGCATGAACAAGCAGTAAGAAAAGAAGCCATGGCTGGCTGTGGGGGAATGGGGTGATCAGGTTTCGCTCTTCCTGAATGCTGACTGTCGTATCATACGGGAGAATATTCTGATTGGTGGGTATTGCCAGGTCTGATTAGAGAGAAAATTGGGGGGTAAAGCAACAAAAAAAAAGTACTGCATCAGATGACACTTTGACTGTATTAGATGATGTCACACATACAAGACAAGATACGTTTCCTTCTGAATCTTACATGGCACTTAAACAGGCAACTTCAACACAGGGGCGTTTAGTGGGGTTGAGGTCAGGGCTTTATGCAGGACTCTCGAGTTCTTCTGCTCCAACCTCAACACACTATGTCTTCATGCAGCTCACATGGCCTAGTGGTTAGGGAACTGGTAGGTCCTGGGTTCAATCCCTGCATAGGGCAAGACACGACTGAAGTGCCCTTGAGCAAGGCACCTAACCCTTTACCCCCTTAATTGCCAGCTGCTCCCCAGGTGCCATGGTTTGGGGCAGGTGTGTTCAGTGCCTTCTAGTTTTCACAGGTGTGTGTGTGTTACTGCATGGATGGGTTAAATGCGAAGGTCACATTCCTCTGTTCCACAATAGGCAAATGGTTCACTTTTACTTTGTTATACAGGGACACTGTCATGCTGGAACAGCTCTGGGTCTCTTTTAGTTGCGGTATATGGAAATTGTTACACATTCAGTAAGACATTCAGTACGATTGTGTACTTTAAAAGTTGTGGCATATGGGTTGTGGCAAAGTGTACACATACTTTTGGCCATACCGCGTATCATCATTGATCATTTGCTTTAACACATATATTGATATATTTATATAACCAGTGATAGACTCTCTCCCCCCCCCCCTTTTTTTTTTATTTTCATCTTCTGCAGCAAAAAACACAGCACTCAGTAGTCCAGGAGTCAGGAGTCCAGCCCCTGCCAAGCCTCTCTCTGCACTGAACAGAACTCCCACCACTCCTCCCGTGACTAAATCTGCTCTCCATACCAGTCCTGTCGGAGGCAAAATGCCAAA
Source organism: Duopalatinus emarginatus (assembly GCA_028565595.1). Classification (NCBI taxonomy): domain Eukaryota; kingdom Metazoa; phylum Chordata; class Actinopteri; order Siluriformes; family Pimelodidae; genus Duopalatinus; species Duopalatinus emarginatus. The sequence continues at coordinate 2,137,787 of JAOVVF010000014.1, forward strand.
GTGGACTCCTCCTGGTAAGACGCGTGTAGAACATGTGTGTAGAGTATGTGCGTAGGCTCAAATATATACAGCAGTACAGAGAGGCTTCTCTAGTTACTATCTTCAAAGTGGAGATGTTTTCAATACTCAGAGATACTGAATATTAATTCCTGTATGTGTGAGTAAATGATCTGTTCAACCTTTGTTCCTCTGGATGTTCTCAGGTTTGGTAGGAAGAAGCCCTAGCTCATGTCAGAGTCCTCCTATGAAGTCTCCTGGATCTGGTCTACGATTAGGACTGTCCCGTCTGGCTCGAGTAAAACCCCTGCATCCTAATCCAGTAGCACATTAAACGTTATTTTGTTTAAAAAAAAAACTAATATTGAACATTATTTGTATAGTGAATGTCTCTTTTTTTTTTTTTTTCTGACTGTCATTGTTTTTTTTTATTGAAAAACATCCAATCTGTATATTTCATTGTGTTTTATTGGTCTTTTTATATTTGTAGTGTGGTAAGAATTAAAGGCGTAAATTAAATCCTCTCTTATGTACCAGTATATACTGAAGGGCCAAAAAACTGCTGCACCAGTCTAATACTTGGTAGGTCTCCCACAGGGCATAAACTCGACGAGCTTATGGAAATATTCAGTCTGCAATAAACACCAGACTTCCTGCAGAACGCTCTACAATTCTGATGTGTCCTGAGGTGTAGGATTTCTGTGTTCCACAGCGTGTTGCTGGACATCCCAGATGTGTTTGATTAAGTTGAGACCTGGTGATTTAGATGTGAATGAAACAACCCCAAACTCCGATGAGTGTTCCTCTGATCATAATTTGGTGTCTATAGTGGACAATACTGACTTTCTCTATCACTCCTATGTATCTGATATTGCTAAGTGATACAAAAGCTGACAACAGAAGACAACAATGTGCTTTCCTAGTACAGCCAGGAAATATTTGTAATTTCGTCCCTGTACACTTCCACAATGGAATCAAACAAGATGTTATGGAAGCGTAGTGGACTTTCAGCTTTCATTCAAGGGGGTTGACAAAATTATTGCATTAACCATTTAGGAATTTTAGCCATTTATTACAAAGTTCCTAGATACTGGTGCTGTCTTTATTTGGACTGACTGACTGGTAAAACAATTAAATCTAACACATTAGTAGATCTTTACATGGTTTAATTACAGTATATAATGCAGATGTTTCCAGAGGTTTGCAATATATATACAAACTTTATTTATTTTTTTAATTTCCATTTTATTCCTAAAAACAAAATATTAAACTGAAAAGGAGAAAAGAAATCTGTCAAATTATTTTTTTTACATCAAGCTAAAAAATGTAACATCAGATTGAGACTTATCAAAGGACAGAACAATACTCCAGTAAACAATAATTTCATTGTGACATTGAAGTGTTTTCATCAACTTTTATAACCACAGTGAATTCTCTGCAATAAATTTGTCCCACTTCTGCTGCCATAAAGCCATGGCCTTATCCTTAAGCACTGGTGGCAATGAACTGTACCTGTAAAAATCAAGCAAAAAGTCGGTCAGGAACTTCTTTCACAGATTACAAAGAGCTTAATAATAATAATAATCTAAATAATAAAAGCGAAACACTTCCACCTGATCGAATTCATTGCCAACTCCTTCAGCGTGCCTAGGTTAGCATTCAGACCTCCGATTCCTACAAAGATTTCATAGAAATCATAGGTGAGCCCATCGGTGCCAAACAAGGTCGGATCGTCTGAGCTCACCACCATGGGATGTCCCTCTGACATTAACACTGCAGCGGGGTGATTTCGCAGATCTGAGACCAGCTTCAGCACCTACAAAACGTACGTATACATAATATCTATAACAAAAGCACGACCATCACATACACATGTGCTTGTTTAACATCCCATTGCGGATTTAATGTTATAATAAGCTCCATTTTTCATTAGATTTGTAGTGTGTCTGTGAGAGTAACAGTGAGATCAGGTACTGTTCGGTGAGGAGGTCTGGGTTTACAGTAGGTCGTGTTCACACACAATGTCTTCATGGATGTCATGGTGTGTACAGGTACATTGTCATGCAGGAGCAGCTTTTAGTTCCAGTTGAAAGGAAATTGTAATGTTATAGGTTACAAAGACATTCCGTACAATTGTGTTTTTCCATTTTTGTGGCATCAGTTTGAGGAAGAACCACGTATGAGTGTGATGGTCAGGTGTCTGCATGCGTTTGGAAATATATACATTTAACGTACATACAGTATAATGCATTTCAGTGGCACATGTCAGAGGGTGGGATATATTAGACAGCAAGTAAACAGTTCTCAAAGTTGATGTGTTGTAAGGAGGAAAAATGGGCAAGTTTAAAGAGCTGAGTGACTTAGACAAATAACTATTGTGACTGTCTGGTCCGATCCGATAGAAGATCCACAGAAGGATCTGCTGCTAATGCCTTGGCCCCCAGACACCACAGGACTCCTTCAGAGGTCAGGCAGGCGGTTTTAATGTTAATTTATATTGCACAAACAAGGAATGAGGGGTAAATAAATAAAAATAAAGAAGAGATGTACACAGGCTGTGTTCTCTATGTAAATACGTGTTATAAGACAATAGAGAAAGGGGAAAAAGTATTATTATATATAAAGAGTTATTTATATATTTGACATTTGATAGGGATGTTTGTATGTAGAGACTGTGTTGCCAAAGTCATACCTGATTGGATATAGGACACACTTCCACTGGTACTCCCATTTTCCTGGCGAGTTCTTTTGCCAGGGGATGATGAGCCAGGGCAAAGCCATGCCCAATACGCGTAGTGTTAAATAACAGAGCATCCAGAATGTTCCTGTCAACTTCTGTGCCGTATAAGTCTATAAACACACATATACACCATAAACATGATGACAGTTTACAATAAATACGTCAGTGTCAGAAGGTGTTTATATTAAATTAGCATTAAGGCATTAGGTTATAGTTAAAAAATATATATTCAAATAGTGTATAATTGTTAACATTCAGGTTTTATTTCCACTTTTAGGGTTTGTGCTGCTCATGGCAACCAACAACCATTACAGCTTTATTACAGATATAAGGCATTACATTCCACCTAAAACTGGACAAATACATGAAAAGTGAAAGTGAAAGTGAACTATTTGCCGACTCTGCTTGCACACAGAGGAACGTGACCTCTACAAGTAACCCATTCATGCAGTGAAACCCACACACCAGTAAACACTAGGGGGCAATGAACACACTTGCCCGGAACAGGGGCAACCCTAAACCACGGCATCCTGGGAGCAGTTGGGGGGTTAAGTGCTTTGCTTAACGGCACCTCAGTCGAGGCCTCTCTGTTGCAGGGCTTGAACACGGGACCTTCCCGTCACAAGACCGCCTCCCTACCACAAGGCCATGGCTGTTCCCGAGTTTTAGACTTAATATTAAAGGTTAACTGTGGGTGGTTTATCACCAATACAACATTATCTAGAATCTGCTTATCCTACTACTGGGTCGCAGGACTCGATCCCAGTGCTCAGTGGGTGGAAGACAGGGCAACAGCACTGTCATGGGGTGGGAAGTTGTTGTGTTGGAAGCTGGAAAAATGGGCAAGTGTAGGGATCCAAGTAACTTTGATAAGGGCCAAAATGAAAGGCTAGCTTGCCTGGTTGGATCCCAGAGAAGATCCACAGTAGGATCTGCTTTTAATGACTTGGTGCCATATACAACAAAACACCTTCAGAGGTCTTGTGGAGCTGTATAAGCAAATAGGATTACAATGTATCTAAACATAAAATATAATATCATCAATCACAGTGTAGTTCACAAAGATGGCCTTTTCCCTAACCTGTTCATTGCAAGATGCTGTAAGGTTTTTATAAAGTAAACCTGTGAATGTGAACTCCTTTCACTGTATATGTAATGCATTAATATGAAAGGTACCAGTCTCTCCTGCATGGAAAAAGTATTTAAGGTTGGCTTTAACCTCAGTGGACACTGATAGAGCATCTCGAAAATACCAGATGGAATTTCCTTTATCCTCGCGCCCAACCTACAGCAAGACAGAATCAACAAGGTCATCAACAACAACAAGACAGTTAGTTCAAAAATGATCCAGATGCATTTCTAGTGTGAGTTTAACATAAGGTCAGGTAAGAGATTTCACCAAATCAAAGCCAGCAATGATCTCTGGATGTCGTTTCTGCAACTCTATGGTATATTTTACTGCTGTTTTGACCTTAGACACGTTCTGTAACCTGTAGAAGAAGAAAAAAAGGATTTCAAAATAGCAAATAATTCAGAAGATATAGGGACAAGTGACAATCGACATCAACAAAAATTAGCATAAAGAGTCTTCATAATGTTTTAAACCACTACAATCTGTCAGAACAGCTTGGACAGATCTGGCAAGTCTCTTGAAATCAATCAGTAATACACTGGAGTACCAGAAAAACAGGTACAGATTGGTGGTGGCTCCATAATGGTATTGGGTTTGTATAGCTGGCATTCCATGGGACACCTGGTACGTCTACAAACGTCTCTGACTGGAGACCTCTATGTGTGTCTCCTTTACTCCTTTGAGACAAGTTACACCAGTTCATGTCCTGAACATTCATTCTGATGGGTTTGTCCTCCAACCTCCTCCAACAGCACCACCACACACGTCTAGAGACACCAAATTATAGTTAGGGGAACACTCATCTGAGTTCAAGGTTTTGCCTTTCAAACCTAAGTCACCAGATCTCAGAATTGTGGATCGTTCTGAAGGAAGTTAGGTGTTGATTACCTATAGGATTTTTTCACAAACTTGTGGAGACCAGGCCACATGATGGACCTACCAAATATTTGACTGGTGTACCAGTTTTTCTAGTATTTCATTGTAGATATCAGATATTGTAATTTTATATCAGCTTACCTATTGACAGACACAATGATCCGAATTCCAATGAAATCTGGATGCTCCAACTTGAACTGCTCAGTTACATTTTTGTAGATTTGGATGGACCATTCTCTGTCATGAATGGTACCATCAAGCTCATATATCTGAGGCAGAAAATTACAATGAAAACAGACAAGATATATTTCCTGTATATTTATTTAATCAAAGTGTTAGCCATGTGCAGAACTGTAGTAACTGTCAGTATCATGTAACTAATTTACAAACCTAGCCTAAAAATATGACTTCCTAAGTAATTATACTAAATATTCACCTACCTGGGACAGTCCAGCCCTCAGCTCCATATACAGGATATTATCATTGTAAAGTTGCAGGAGGCCTTGGTAGAGGTAATCTTTAAAAACAGGTGCATATGTGATCAACCCTGAGATTGAGAGAAATATTTGCTCAAACTGATACCACACGTCATCCTGGGTCGGGTATGCCGTATCGGGGTCCTCGGTGAACAGCGTGAGGTTCCGCATTAAACTGAGAGTAAAAGGTGTAAAAGATTAGATTGACCTTAGTCAACAATCTCTTTTATTCTTCACATATTTCCCTGGGATATGGGGTAGGGTGACTAGACAGAAGCACTTCATGCCTGTTTAAATCACTCAAAGTCATGTGGTGAAATGTTTGATGGTCTGATGAGACTATGGTAAAATATTAAGGCATAGTTCTAAAAATATATGTTTGGTGCAAAAAATGAAGCCATAGTGAATCATGGTGGTGGCGGCATCATGCTATAGGGCTGCCTCTCTTTAGCTGGGACTGGGGCTCCAGTCAAGATAAAAGAAAGCATATAGACTCCCAATAGCAAATTATTTCCGAGATAGCAGATGATTCTGTGCCAAATATGGCTCAGTAATGGGCCACTTATGGGCAATGGCAAGTGTATTGTAGGTGAAAACCAGCCCAACTTTAGCAATCACATTTCAAGTTTGTCATAGCAATGCAGACATTGGGCCACATAAGGTCCACGTGTGAAATGTTTGTATAGCATTTACACTGTAGCCATATTTTTTAGCAGCCGACTTCTGATGCCCAGGTCCAGATGATGTCATTACCATCAGTTGACTGCAGTATTTGGGCCAGATGAATGTATTGTATAGTGTGGGCCAGATCTAGGACATGTGCCACCTGGGTATATTTTAGCACAAAACCTTCAGTCCTCTGTTGGACAGCTAAACAGGAAAAGAAATCTCACCTTTCAGCATGATAAGGAGCCAAAGCACAAATCCAAATCAATAAAAGACATCAGAAGAAGAAGATCAGATGTTTTGGAGCGAGTCCAGATCTAAATCCTATCAAAAACCTTTGAAATGACTAGAGGAGGGCTGAATGGGAGATGTCTTCACAATTTTGTGGATCTGAGGCATTTTTGCAAGGACGAGTGGAATGGAATTGCCAAATCAAGATGTGCTAAACTGGTAGATGCTTAATAAAAAGTGCACAAGGTCCTTCAACAAAGTATTATTTAAGGTGGGGTGCAAACCAGGTTATTAATTCCTTTTTGTATTTTACATGTTCTTTACATGTTTTTTGTTATATTAAATGAAAGACAGAAAAACATCTGGCATTATTTATCTTTGTTTCATTTTTATACAGCAAAACCTTACATTTTTTAGATCTATTTTACAGTACATACAGTGATTCAGTTGACTGCAGAGTTTTGCATTTAACCCGAGATTTTTCACATCCAAGCACTGGACAATCCATGTACAGTACATGAAATATACAGTATTTGTCACATTCCTAAGATTCTTAAAGTGGGTAAGATCAGGAATGTAGAGCTCAGGATGGCTTTCGAGGGCTTTATTTAAAATGTATGTAGGATTGGGTTTGTATTACTATAACGGACAAGACTGCACCGACACAACCAGCCCTGATACCACCTGCCTCAACAGCCACCAGAACAGCTTTGACCTGTTGAAACATGGACTCCACAAGCCCTCTGGAGGTGTTCTGCGGTATATCTGGGGCACCAGGACATTAGCAAGAAATGCTTCTGTGGGATTGGACTAGCTGGTCTAGCCTTCACATAAGTGAGCCTTGGTCCATTGGTTGTCCTTTCTTGGACCACGGTTGCTACTGTATACTGGGACATACAAGACCTGCTGTTTTAGACCTGCTCTGACCCACTTTTCTAACCATAACCGTTAGTATGGGCCATGGCAAATGTATTGTATATTAATGATGTAAGACAGTTGATCACCTCTTGTCGAAAGCAGCCACATCACTGACGGTGGCTCTCAGATTCTCCAACAGGATCCATCGAGAGCAACCCAAACGCAGGAACGGCTGGCGTGCCGAGAATACAAACTGCACACGACCCGTCCACGTGAAACAAACATAGCAGTGAGGTCGATATGTCACGTTCATCACGAGCCAATCCACGCTGACCAGAGCAGAGTTGTGTATGTGTAGGATAGCACCTTAAAGGAACAGATACCAGAGTGACGTGATCATGACCTTCTCATTTCTCTGTTCTCTATTCAGTCCTCGGTCTAAAATCTGATCCTTGAGGACTTTGTGGTAAAGTACGATTATGCAGATGATTGAAATAAACACATTAATACCTTTTGGCATTTTTTGCAGCATTTTAAACACAGGACTCTTTTGGATGTAGGGCTTTGCTTTGAAGAAGTGCATAGATGGAAGGGACTGAGGAGCCCATATCTCCTGCTCTTTCAATTTACACAACAGTGAGTCAAGTCGACGCTCTGCTGCGCTGAGCTCCACTCTGCCTCCTATCTGTCTGGAAGCTTCCTCTTGGAGTAAAAGCTCTCTCTGGTGAGGGTCTGGGGTACATTTACTCTCTCTCACAGAGGCTAAGATCAGCATCATCAATAGAGCTGTGGTACAGCAGGATATATAGTGAAGTCTCTTCATGGTCTGTTAGGAGGAATGGGTGAGAGTCAGATCTGAAAGGCTTTTGCTCTCATCTGTACGACCTATAATAAGGCCAGCATCTAACCACAGACTTACAGCGAGCTACGACATGAAGTAAGATTCACGATAACATTGTCGTTTCTATATAGTCACAGAGACACTCAGTGACCAAAATATTAGGAACCCCAGTCTAAACCTGAGTAATACTGTGCATTCGATTCGGAGATGCTTTTCTGTTCGCTGTTGTAGCAAGTCCATTTGCTCTCTAATTACAGAACTACTGCTTACTAGGTGTTTATTCGCCACAATATTCTCCCGTCTCATAAGAGAGGTGAAAATCAGAGCAGTTTCTGAAACCATCAAAGACCAGCCTGACCAACCAAACATGTAGGTCAATCAATCTGATGTCTGATCTGAATATTAACTGATGATACTGATGAACATACGGTATAAGAGAGTACAAAAATGGATGGACAAATGTACAGGTGTTCCTAATAAACTGGTCAGCTTCTAAAAATAAGCAAAGAAAAAAATTCAACATAAAAATGCATAATGAAATATGAAGCACACTCACCCTTAAGTCTTTGATTCACTACTGAGCTATACAGTGCTGCTCACCTACAAGAGTGCACACCCGGACTGAACTTCCCAACAGTAAACCACCACTTAACTTCCCCAATGTCTATTAGCACATTCGGATAGCTGAATAAGGCACTGTGTTATTACACTCAAGTACACTGACAATAGAGGAACACAACGAGTCATAAGACCCTTAGTGCGCTTGCAAGAACTTCCACAGTTGCACATTCTTCGGGGAAAACGTCTGTCCATTTTGAGTCACACACTGAACAATACAGCAGGCAGTGGAACCTGGAATATTCTTTATTTCTTTATATGTCCACATTCGTGTAATCTCGTGTAATCGTTTCAACAAAAAGCCTTTTACAGCACATGATCTGCACAAAACATCAAGTAAACATCTGACAAACAAAAACGCTGAAATGTGCACTAGTAATTAAAACAACACATGGAGGAATGTCTTAAATATTGGCCAACGTTCACTTATCATCAAGCTTCGACTGTAACCTTTCAGACTCACGTGTAAACGTACGAAGTGTGCAGTCTAAAAGCAAATCGAACAGCAACAATGAGTCACAAAATACAGCACAAACATATACATACAATTCATAAGTTAAATAGTACTCAGACACATGGATTCAACCTTTTACATCCAAGTTAAAAACACTGGGGTTTTATTCTGTTGTGGTCCTGAATGCTCCTCACACGCAGAGATGATTAGTCCATGAATTTGCGGTTCTGATTCGCTCCGAACAGGGCAACTCGGATTTCTGGCATCATCTAAATAAGAAAGTTAAAAAGAACTGGGTTAGGACTTAAGACAGGCAGAGAGAGAGAGAGA
>JAOVVF010000014.1:2166166-2176210 GCA_028565595.1 Duopalatinus emarginatus
ACAGTACTGTGCAAAAGTCTTAGGCACATGTTGGAATTGTTGGAAATAAAGATGACTTTAGAAATAATGAAATTAATTCTTTATTCTAAGTATTAGTCCTAGGTACAGTTTATACAGTTTAAGAGGTTTGATTGTCACAATTACTTTTTTTAATGGAAAAACTCAGGATTCTTATTCTTCTTCTTCTACTTCTATTATTATTATTATTATTATTATTATTAATAGTAGTAGTAAAGTAAATCTAAAATGTTGAATAAATAATGCAGAATTCATAAAATAAATATTAATAATAGAATTTGTACTGAAAAAGGGGTTCCCAAGAGTTTTGCACAGTACTGTATATATATATATATATGTGTGTGTGTGTGTGTGTGTGTGTGTGTGTGTGTGTATACACCAATCAGTCATAACATTATCACCATCTGCTAAAACAGCTCTGACCAGTTGAGGCATGGACTCGACAAGTGTGTTAATGAGTGGTACATTTTATATCCTGTGTGACAATGCAGATGTCTGTGACATGTGGTGAATGATGTTATAAACTTGAAGGTCACACATTTTTTTTTAATCATAAAAACGGTTAAACATTCCCAGCTCCCAGCATCTAAACCTCAGGAAGTGGAGTCTATTTTAAAAACTTAAAAAACCCATAAATCAAATGTTTTCTGCCTCCCTCACTGTCCTACACACTGGGCATGAAAACAATACACTTGTGTTTTCAGTTTCTTGGAAATATTCAGCTGCTACAGACTTTTTATTTTAGCCCTGATTGCACATAATTGGATTTAACCACTGGTCTGGTGTCTTTAAATGTAAGGCTTAGAATAGCGTGTATGTGTGTGTGTGTGTGTGTGTGTGTGTGTGTGTGTGTGTGTGTGTGTGTGCGCGTGTGTGTTATCTTACCGGTGCCGCAGATGCTCCTGGAGCAGGAAACTGCGGTCTCATCATAGGCTGCTGGGGGAACATCATGGGAGCCGCACCTGTGGCACCGGGCTGTGTGTGACAGACAGAGTGTGAGACACACATACACTTCTCTACACGCCAGCACTCGGGAATACACACATACGCGTTCTTACCATGCCGAATGGCAACTGGGACCCCATGAGAGGAGGGACCATGGTGGGCACGGGCTATGGTGGGTGTGTATTATAAAGGAGGGAAGTGGAAATTAATAAAAAAATAAATAAATACAACACAAACACACACACACACACAAAGGGTAACACACGTCTCTAATACACTGGAGAGGGGGTTATTATTTACATTATAGAGTGAATATTATGTTTAATATGCATGATTACTAATTCAATCTATGGTGCATGCATATTTTAATAGCTAGAGTCGAGAGTGGAGGAAAGTTAGCAAGCCAGACTGATTTGAAGGTCTGATCAGCACCGGACTTATCACACATCTATACTTATCCATAGTCGTGCTATTAGTTAAGTCACTTTGATACTGCGAAATAAATACTTAGTAGAATAGTAGAAATAGCTTGAATATAGTCAACATTAGCTAGTATTTCCTATTATAAGATTACAATAAGGGTTATGTGGTGGGTTGTACTATCACATAACAGCAAGAAGGGTCTGGGTTCTATTCCCAGGCCAGGAGATGAAGGTCCTTTCTGTGTTAAATTCCCATATTCTCTCTGCATCTGTGCGAATCGTCCTTCAGTTTCCTTCCACAGTCCATGCAGTGTGTGGACTCATGTTTCCCTGCCTTTCACCATCTGACCAGTCGGCTACACTCCAGCACCCCATAGAACCCAGTATTAGGTAATGAAAGATTACAGTGGTCAAAATATAAGGTTTAAAAAACCTATGTCTAGCCATTTGAATTCATTTCTAAGCTTTTAAAAGCACCTGTCACACCCCCACATGCCACCACACGTTCGCACCTCTGATCCTCAAGCACTGCTTGACTGGTCCCACCAACTCTCAGAGCACGAGGAAGACATGCACCATGACTCATCTCTGTTCTGGGACCTAGGTGGTGGAAGGAGCTTCCCCTAGACACCCATACAGAGTCCTTGGCAGTCTTCAAATGACATCTGAAGACTGACCTGGATAGATGCATCTGCCAAATACCATACAGTCAGGCAGTCAGTCATTATCTTATCTGCTTAGTCCATCAGGATCGCGGCTTGTCTGGAGCCCACCCGGAATCCCAGGGCACCAATCCGTCAGAAGGCACTGCATACACACACCCATTCACTCACTCACTCACATGTAGGGACAATTTAGCGTATCCAATTCGCCTAGCATGTGTGTTTTTCTTTGGAAAACTCACACAGACACAGGGAGAACACTCCAAACTCCTCACAGACCAGAGCGAGGTTTAAACACACAACCCCCAGAACACTGACACTTCCTGCGGCGCCCCCCAAATGCCATACATGTAACTGTAAAGGAAAATAGTCTTGTTCTATTGGCTGATCATTTTGAAGCAAAAGGCATCATATAACACCAGAATAAGTACATTTAAAACTTGAAAGTTTATTTTAAAATGGCTCGAAATGATATAATCTTATATTTGGTCTGCTGTAATATTATAATAGGAAATACAACAAAGATCCAATTGACTATATTCAAGATATTATACATATTTAAGATCTTATATACAGTATTTTATTATATATTAGTATAAGTTCTCAGTTCCAGTCTGAGGATTTGTGTGCTTGAGCAGACCTATGATTTAAAATCTTGACCGAAGTTTTTAATAGCAGAATAAAGAGATGGTTTTAAAGTGTATTTAAAGCTTTGAAATCTTGTATCAATGAAGCAGCAGTGAGAAAGTCTGAGTAATCAGAGAAAGACGTGCTGATCAGGTGTATATGATCCGATATTACTGTATATTATTATTGTTGTATTTTAATAATAATAATAATAATAATAATACAACATTATCATGATTTAAACTCATGATCTCCTGATGTTAAGCTGAGCGCTTTTTATAAAATTAAGATGAGATTATTAGCTATCAGATACTGGCGAGATGTCACTATGACTCTTTAATGACTCTTTGTGTGTATTTAAATTTAACAAACCCTCCTGCGGATTCACGTAACCAATCCCTGATACAACGGTGATCAGCTTGGAGAAGGATCCAGAAAAAGAGGAAAAAAAGAGGTCATGTGACTGACCCCATGCCATGCCACGGCACCCAAAGCCATGCTGTGCTACGCCATGCTGCGGATCTACACAACACAACATTTACCATGGGCATGCCCCAGCTAGGGGCTGCTACCTGCGCTTGCCAGTTCGCCCCTCCTGTTGCTTCACCCCTAAGAGACAGAGACAGAGAGAGAGAGAGAGAGAGAGAGAGAGAGAGATGAAAAGAGCTATGAGTAACAATAACAAAGAGAACAGGAAAGACAGAAAAAAAAGGTAATATCGTGTGAGAGAAATTGACTTACGGCTTCTGGGTCCCCATTCCCAGATCTGAAACAGAGCAACATACACAAGTTACAAGTTGGTTATCAACATTTCCTGAATCAGACAAAAGCTCTACACTAAATGTTGATTTCTTTATTGTATACTTGTAAAGTGGAGCATGTGCATCGGAGCTATTTTTGCTTTCCGAACGGGAGCAGCCGTAGGCTTTTGGTTACGGAACCAGCCTTGAGACCAGAAGCTCCCAGGTTTGAGCCTCTACAAGACTCTAGTAAAGTCCCCTTAAGCGAGGCATCTAACCCAAATGGTTCTCAGGCACTGCAGATAAGTGGCTGCCCACCACTCTGGGCATTTGTGCTTTCTGCCCCCTAGTGGTCACTAGTGTGTTTGTGTGTGTTTTACCACAAACCTTTTACAAAACATAGCAATTATATAATTGTATATACAGTCAATATATATATGTATCAGTGTTACTCTAGATATAATATACAGTCATGTGAAAAAGTAAACCTACATTAAATTCTCTAGTTTTACAAATCAGGACATAATAAAACATCATCTGGTCCTCAGCAGGTCTTACAATGATGTAAATACAACAACACACAACAGATTCCACCATGTCATTATTTATTTTAAAAATATAAAGCCAAAATAGAGAAGCCACGTTTGGAAAAACTAAGTTCACCCCATGTCTCAACAGCAGGTAAAACCACCTTTAGCAGCAATAACCTGAAGTACTTATTTTCTGGATGACCTTATTAGTCTCTCACATCATTCCAGAAGAATTTTGGAGTTTTGAGTGTTGTATGAACTTGTTTATATACAGCTCTCTCAATCCCACTGAAGCATTTCAATTAGGTTGAGGTCTAGAATTCAGACCTCATCATGATTCTTTTCTTTTTTAGCCATTCTGTTATAGACTTGCTGGTGTGTCTGAGAAAACTGTCCTGCAAACACTGACTTAACGAAATTGAATGATTTTTCCAGACCTTGGCCTCTCTGCAGTAGTGCTTACAGGTGTGTCCCTGTTATCTCTCGCGTTCACGCTGCTAGTGGTATTTCAGGGGCCACAACAGGGGCCAGGAGCAATTTTACAGAGGCACTGGCCCCTGTTGGCCCCCATCTAGAACTGCCTATGACTCCTGGGAAGATTTATAACTGTCTTGAAAGTTTTCCACTTGTGAATAATCTTTCTCATTGTAGAATGATGATCTTCAAAGAGTTTGGAAATGGCCTTATAACCCTCACCAGTTTGATAAGCAGCAACAACAGCTTCTTTAAGATCATTGCTGATGTCTTTCCTCTTTGGCATTGTATAATATAACTACACATATACCTGCTCCATACCCGCAAACTGTGGACACAATCGCAGATGATCAGTTAATCAGGGGCATTTAATCAGCAGCACTTCCTATGGAAGCAGTAAGGGGGTATTTAATATTATACCCACTGCTTCTCCATTTTGGCTTAGTTTTTCTAGATAAATAATGACATAGTGTAATTTGTCATTTGTTGTTGTTTATCTGAGTTAAATTTACCTAATTTTAAGACCGGCTAAGGACCAGATTTATATAGAAAATATTTATGTAAATATGTATGACATATTTACATAGAAATCTTTATACTCTAAAAACAAAGATGTATTAATATAAACCTGTACCAGACAGAACGACTTCCTGAGCTGCTGTTATAGAAAATGATTCAACGCCTTCCGGCCAATCGATATTGAGGATCAAATCACACTGTAATATAAATAATTAGAGGTCCCTTTGTACTAACATTCTTTAAAGTATTAACGTCTGTTCTGTGCTGTACTGAAACTCACTTCCAGCTAAACTGGCCATAGTAGAGTCCAGATCTCCTCCGACTGGTTTAACTGGTGAGGCTGCCATTGGAGCTGCTGCAGCTGGCTGAGGGGCCATGGCTGGCATGAGCATATCGCCCAAACCACCAAACGCTGGAAAAATAAACAGACCATTCATGAAAGATTCAGAACTGAAATCAATTTCTACACAAACCATGACACTTCTCCATTACAGCATCCAGAGTGTCTTCATACAACACCAACAACACCGATTGTATCACAACACATCACTCACGTTACTCACATGACAGATACAACCATCACACCACACAACACAATAAAACACATCTATACACAACTAAATTATATAAATATTGTTTATGTCCTTAGGATCCTAAAGCCTTCCATTTATTTATGAAAAAAAAACTGTTAGCCTTTACTCTTTTCCTAATTTGCCCCTCGAATCTCCTGAACAGTCCTTCAGTTTCATCCTTCCATTCCATCAATTTATCAGCCCATCTAGTCTATACAAGCCAGCACATCCCATTCAGTTCCATTCCTCCAATCATACCACAACCATCATTCAATTCATCCATCCATCAGTTGATTGATCCATCCATTATTTCGTCCATATATCCATTCATCCACCTATCCATCCGTGCACTGTTTCATCTCCATCCATCATGTCATCCACCTATCTATCATTTCACTCACCTATCCATACAGGCACATTGACTGCTTATTCATGTCTCATCCATTCATCCATGCATGCATATACTATCCATTCATCTAGACATCTATCATAGTTTATCAATCCACCCACCCATCAATACATTCATCTTTCAATCCAATTTTATTTCCATGAATGCAAATCATCCTTTCATTTCTTTCATTCATCAATTCATCTCAAGTTACATATATTCTGCTCATTCCATATTTCCAACCTATCCAAACCAATTCTTCCCATTCACTATCTGAACCTTCCCACCATCCGCCCATCTATACATCCATTCATACATCCATCTATGTGCATCCATCTGTGCATTATTTTATCCATCCATCTTTCCAAACACCCACCCACCCATTAATCTATCTAGGCCAACCATAGATAATTTCATCCATCTGTGTTCCAATCCATCCATCCATGTACCATTTCATCTATCCTCCAATCAATCCATCCATTCATACTAATCTTTCCATTTCATCCATCCAAATCATCATGCCATTGATTCATCAATTCATTTTCAGTTCCACATATTCTATACATTACATTTCTCCCAACTTATCCAGACTAATACATCCCATCAGTTAATTATTCAAACCACCCTTTATCCATCCATTCATCTATATGTCCATCCACCCATCCACCCACCCATTCATTAATCTAGTCTCACCATCCATAGTGTCATCCATTTATGTACCTATCTATCCACCCATCCATCTATTGCTTTTTGTACACATCCTACCTAATCTAGTAATTAAAGCATCCATCCACTTATCAGCTGGAGCAGACGGTTATATACACACAGGTTTAGATATGTTTAGGAGTGTCTGGCTAGAGGTTGGCTTACAGACTTTGAGTCCCTCTCTCCTGTCTACTCATTTACTGTCACAGAGCCAGGACTGGATATTTTCCTGCAATGCAGTCATGCACTGTGGAATAACAGCTTGTGTAGGAGCATCAGGACTCACCGTAGCACAGGAGGAAGCAAGCAATGACCCAGACCAAGATTGGAGCGAGAGATAGAGGAAATGAAAGAAGTCATGGTGGAGGCGCAGAAGATGCATAAATCAAAAAAACGATGGCAGAAAAAGCAAACAGCGTAGAAAAGTAGGCGAGGAAATTGAGAATATAATCAGAGCAATGGAAAAGAAAAGAATGTGGCATAACATGAAGGAAGAGTGGTGTGGAAAAAAAGAGAGAAAGAGCAGTACAGAGGAATTCAGCATTAAGCAGGAAGTATTTAGAGACTTTATATAGACAAATGGCGGTGCACATACTGGCATGGACAGTGAACAAACAGCTTGCCTTCACCCACTCCAACACACTAGGCATCATAAACACAGCAACACCACAACACACCAACTTAAAAAGTCCCACTCACGCTAACCTCAGCTCGAGCGTACACACCGTACCACTACAAAACACACACCACAATGTAATACACACACTACACTACACTACAGCGCTGTAGCTCAAATACACTTCACAGGACACATAATGTGGAGGAATAATATCACAGGAAGTGGCAGATGTAGAGTACCTCCCATGAGATCTCCTCCCGCAGATGATGCTGGTGCTGGAGCTGTGGGTTGGCCGTTGCCTCCAGCTGCAGAGTCTGGAGGAACCACATCACACCAGACAGCGCCATGGGACACGGGGAGGATCCGTGCAGCATGAGGGCAGAGAATGGTTAAGAATGAGCCGTCGGCGACACACTGAGAGGAAACCCCAGAGACACACAGACCGAGTGTCAATCACACAGAGCAAGGACGCAGAAGTGTTAATTTTTGCATCAGTTTGTGTGTAAATGTCTTTAAATGTCACATCTTGTGTATAGTTCTTAGTGCAAATAAAGCAATGGAAGAGACTATTAATCATGTATGGAAACACTGATGTGAGCAAACACATATACACACAGTTTATACACACACTTTATACACACACTTTATACACACAGTTCCCCAACAAACAGGAGCGTCCATTTTGTCCACCTCAACCCGATATCCACTCACACAGAGGCAGGACAGAAAGCCACTTACATGAGCACACACACACACACACACGCACACACCATTCATAACTGTGACCCACACAATCATCAAGGATTTTATTCAATGTTCCACATGAACCCCATGCAAAAGAAAGCAGTCAGTGGCTATGCTGCATTCGAATAATAGTCATAACTCGTAATTTCCGACCTCCAGCTAGAAAAAAAAACAAAAACAATGCCTTTTCAAATTAGGAATTCAGGACAGTCTGGTCAACCCAAGTGACCTAGGGGGCAGCCATGGCCTTGTGGTTAGAGAACGGTCCCAGGTTTGATCCCCGTAACGGACAAATCATGACTGAAGTGCCCTTGAACAAAGCACCTAACCCTTCAACTGCTCCCCAGACACTGTGGTTAAGGGCTGCAACCCTTTTCCCCACTCCAGGTATGTGTGTTCACTGCCCCTGGTGTCAACTAGTGTCACTGCACGGATGGGTTAAATGTGGAGGTCACATGCCGACACATGTAGTGTCACCTGTCTGAAACGTTTATAGATGTACCAGGGGTCCCATTGAATGGCAGCTAAACAAACCCCATACCATTATGGAGCCAGCACTAATACAAACCAGTTTTTCTGGTACTTCAGTGTATATATATTACACTGTACTGTATGTATATATTGCGTCACGGCTTATTGCCATGATAAAGCCATAGGTTTTTGTTTGTCGCACAGTTTATAGCCTGAATGCAGGGAGGTTGAAAATTACTGAATTTAAAGAAAGGTCGAATGCAGCAGTCAAATGAACCCCAACCTGGAGCACCTGAGCCTCCACCTAGAAACTCGGTACCCACCCCCGACCAAATCCAGAGCTGCACCGCTGTCCGGCCAGCTCACCGGAGCCGATAGAGCAGCAGGAGGTGGGTTGAACACATCTGTAGCATGGGCATCAACATGAGGGTTTGGACACATTTTCATTAAGCCATAAACATGCATTAGATATCAAATCATAATGTGGAGAAAAAGAAAGAGTTTGAGTTGAAAGTCTGATGAGTAACTCATGAGTCATGGAAAATCCCAAAGGGAGGGGAAAAAAGTGTTGAAGAAAACAAGAACATCTGAGAAGAACAGGAAGAAGAAGCTTCATCTGGATCACCCAGTTGCAGCAGAAGAGACGTTTTGCTCATCTAAAGCAGCAGCCAAGAAAAGGACACTCAAAAGAGTCAGTGGGGAAAAGGGATAACCGCATACCTGATGAAAACAGGTCTAGACTTGGAGCATGCTCTGATTTGGGTGCAGATGTTTCAGGCACGGAATCAAAAAAACCTAGAGGCAAGGACACACATCCGCATACTAAAGGCACATGAGCACACACACCATGAGGATTTTAAACGCAATGATGAGGAAACCAAGCCAAACACAAATGTGGATCTGTGTGCAAACACTATGATGAATCAGTCTTGTGATCAGTGATTTAAACAAACAGCAAGTGATCCCCCCCCCCTTCATTTAAACCACTTTGCAATTTGATTAGCATGAAGAAAAGGACTGCATTCAAACACTCCCCAGTTCCCCGGTAATGTCTATGCAACAATGCAGCCTGAAATTGAGATTTTATATATATATATATATATATATATTGTACTGTGTAAAAGTCTTATGAGCAGTAAACAGTAATAAAGTAAAGAAAGTGTGACTGCACTTTGCTTTTGTGTTAAATAGTCGCCCCAGATTAGAATGATCATCCAGTTTTATTAGTAAAATTAGATGAGCAGTTTTACTGAGTGTCTGTGAGAATCTGTAGCAGTTTTTCTGGAGGGACTGAGTTCATTATGGTTTTTTTAATATCTCATTTATTACGTTGCTTTCTTTGCTGACATACAATCATTTTTTTCTGTAACATTCTGATTATTATTATTATTATTACTATTATTATTATTATTTTTTTTAATTATTATTATTATTATTATTATTATTACTATTATTTTTATTATATGATAATAATATTTGTAAATCTAAAATGTTTTTGTACTGGTTCAATTATGCGGAATTTATAAAATAAATGCCAATAACAAAAATTGTACTAAATACAACACAGGGTTCCTAAGACTTTTGCACAGTACTGTATGTACATATATA
>JAOVVF010000014.1:2179487-2189499 GCA_028565595.1 Duopalatinus emarginatus
GCCAGTCTGTGCTACACCAATAAGGGTCCTTGGGCAAGACTCCTAACACAATGTTGGCCTACCTGTAATACTAATAAGCTTGTAAGTCGCTCTGGATAAGAGCGTCTGCCAATTGCCATAAATGTAAATGTTTGTGAAAGCAGACCGCATGGCTAGGTGCTTGATTGTATACACCTGTGAAAACGGGACGAAATGAATCACTTTAAATCTGAAGGTGCGTCCCAATACTTTTGTTCATGTAGTGTAGGTGATTTTTCATTAAATTTAACACTTAATTGTTTAATTAAAATGATCCTGAATGAGTATCTGATTGACTGATTTCAAGCACTATGCCATCTCTTATTCCAACTGAAGTAAAGTCTTGTAGTTTTTAGAGTGAATGAAGAAGAAATAGAATGACTAAGAAAAGGTAATTGAAAGCAGATATAAGTATGAAAGGCGTAAATTTCTAAGTCAAGCTCATTTTTAAGAAATGATTCTTATCTTCAAGGCCAAGTGTTTAACCACTTCTACACACTTACTGTTTCGCACAACTAAATGTAATACCAATGTTAAAGCATGAGCACACTTGGTCTTCCCCTTTTTTGTCCTCCAGCTAAACCTTTCTCCTCTACTGACCTCCTAGGAGATCCGCTGAGCTGGGGGTCGGGCCAGCGGTGGTAGAGGGAGGAGCTACAGAAGCAGCGCCTTCACCAGCTGGGGCACTAGACACAGCTGTCGCAGGAGAGGTAGAGTCTACGGCAGGGGTGGGGTCAGGGAGGAGAGTCTCCGTAGTGAGGGAACCGAATTCTACGAACGTCACGGCGCCACCAGGCCGTAACAAAACCGCAAAATAATACAATACGGCAAAGCAAAAAAGGTGAAGGCAGGAGAATATTGAGAGAGAAAGAGAAAAAGGAGATTGGAAATGAGACAGGGCTGTGAAGCAGGAACAGTAGACAACAGTGGAAAAGTACTGAAGACCTAGCTGTCAGAGTGTACTATCAGTCAAAGAAAAAAGAAAGACTCACCTGACCCCAATAAATCTGCAGCAGCACAGCCCCCCCAAAAAAGAGAAGATATCATCAGTAAAAGAGTCAATCATAAATATAGAAAGATAATGTACAGTTTTGAAATTAGAGCAATGTGTTTAAACAAGTCTTGTGTGTAAAAAAGTGATTTTATTCATTTTTTTGACTGAATTTTTTACGTCAGGTGGCGCAACCAAAGATTTAAAACATATAATGTATATATAAGCTCCAGGCTTCTATTTGAATGTCTGCTTTAGCTTTTGTTATCATTCCCGAACATTCCTATGACCCGACCCCCGTAGAAGTGACAGATGATGGATGGATAGATAGTTTTACATTAGTTGTACCACCTGACATTACACACACTTTGCTGTATATAAGAGACTCTTGTGTTTTTAGATGCAGTGTTTGTTGATCTCCTGAGCCTCTGATTTTGGATTGAATCGGAAAAGCTGCTTGTGTTTTTAAATGAATGCTTACAGTCATGTCGCTATTGGATAATTTATGTATCTATCTGTCTATCTGTCTGTCTGTCTGTCTATCTGTCTGTCTGTCTGTCTGTTTGTCTGTCTAGCTATCTGTCTATTTATCCACAAAGTAAACAAAAAATGATCTGCTTTGCATCAGAAAGCATCACACCACCCTGCCACTGTCCTCATTAGCTCAAGAGGGGGGTTCTCCTTACCTCCCCAGGATGTTGGAGCACTTGAAGCAGGCGGCCCTGATGAAGACAACGGATCCAAATCCAGCAGAGAACTACAGAGACGTCAACAGTAAATAATTCAGTAGTGAAAACAAACAAAAAGACACCAATTTGTGGTTCATCACATAGATAGAGTTGAGAGTTGGGTCACTCACTCGGTGACGGGCTCGGCGGCAGCGGCGGCAGCCGCGGCCTCAGTGGGTGGTGGCTCAAGGGTGGGCACGGAGGCTGCAGATTTGGACGGAGTAGATGTTGGGGAGACGTTGTTGGTGGGTGATCCCTGTAACAGGATATGAAAAAGTGGGTATGCACATGTGTGTGTGGTTGTATATGTAGAATTGACAATGATCAGCCATAACATGAAAACTGCCCTCCTAAATAAGCTCCAAAACAGCTTTGGCCTGTCAAGGCATGGACCCCACAAGACCTCTGAAGATGTTCTGTAGTATCAGGCACTAAGATCCTTCTGTAAATCTAGCCCTATGTATATCAGTGAGCCTTGGGTGCTTATGATCATGTGACTGGATCATCGGTTGTCCGTCCATGGACAACTTATGGTAGGTATTAAGCACTGTATGCTGTGACACACCCCACAAGACCTGCTGTTTTGGAAATGTTCTCACCCCGTCATCTAGACATCACAATTTTTTTTATATACTTGCCCATTACTCCTGTTTTTAACACATCAGCTTTGGGAACGACTGTTTACTTGCTTTCTAATATATCACAACAACACAGGTGCATTGTAATGTAATGTGTATATACACGAGAAGTAGATTTGAAAAGATAACTCACCTTTGTTGGAGAGCTGATGGACGTAAAAGAGAACGGACAGCTGTTTAGTCGACAGACTACATTCATTTATAAAACGTATACAGTGAATAAAGCATAGAAGACGAACACTTACCCCTCTCTGTAAGGTACAGACCGTAAAGTAAGGGAAAAGGAAATGGATTATAATAAGTCCACAGGGATGTATTGTATACAATATAATACTCATGAGTGTAAAGTTATACAGACTTGAGATATTATTTACCCTTTCTTTCCCTCTAGACTGTTCATGTGTGTCTCCAGAGATTCCAGAATACTGCTGGGGGCCTAGAAGTATCACACACACACACACACACACACACACACACACACACACACACACACACAAAATGCCTGGTCATGAGCAAGCACAATGAAATACATCCACCACGCTATGAGACACGCCCAGACACAGGCAAACACCACACCTGAGTGACTTACCATATATCGCATTAATGTCATTTCTAAGCACACTAATCACACTTCAAATCAGTTCAGCACTGCATCACACACCCCACAAACCGAGTGCACACAGAGTCCCAGAACCAACGCTACACCTTAACCCATTGCTTTCTTTATTTTTTTGGTCAATCATAAGCTGATGTAGCTTGTGTCCTCACTGTTGATCAGGACATTTCTGGAGCTGTTCAGTATGCAGTGTTGTTTCTTATGTAATGGAGGTTGGGAATAAGAGAATATACGGTAAAGGCTCCTGCTATGTAACAACTCCATGTCGTTTCAGTACATCAGAGTTCACATGAGGTTTTTATGGATTATTAGTTAGACTACTGAAGCCCTGCGCTTTGGCTTCTGTGCATTGTGGATATTTGGATGGTTTTTGGATACTGACTTTGGGCATTTGGTGACTTCTCGTTTTCCACTTAGTGTGCCTTGTTCACGTTTTGTTTCGACTCCAGTTTTCTAGCGTTGTGTGTTATGGACATTTTATGCTTTTAGTTGATGTTCATTAAACTTCCCCACAATTGCGTCCTAAACCCCTGATATTGTGAGTATCTATATTAAACACTCACTAAACGTTATACTCCACCTCCTACTAATACACTGTTAAGGACATGAAAATCAGATGTGTTACAGGTGATTAAAAAATTAATAATATACAGTGTGTAATAAACTTTGTTGTGCTGTAGTATGACAGACTGAGCACTCCTATTATACACAGTGATTTGCCAATTATGAATGTTTTATTATAAAAAAAAATATTAAGTAATATAATATAATATAATTTATTATTATAAAATGAATGATGCACCGTTGCTCACAGTTACATTTAAGGTTACAGAATATCATCAAGACTCAAGTCTTCAGCATAGTGCATGGGGTCTGACGTTGCGTTAATTGGTCTGGTTGAGGTTTAATAACATTGCATGGCAGTAAAATGAAGTCCGCTAGGTATTTAAATGAACTGAATGTGATCAGGTTATAACCTGGAGTGGAGGTTTTCTTCCCTGATTTCTTCATGGATATGGAGTGATTCGGAGAGCATGAGGAATTATTTTTACACATGAATTTTCCACTAGAGTCGTGGCCTTAACCATATTGAAAGCAGGGTTACTTAAGTGGAAGATTGAAAATATTTACAAGAATTTTAGATTTTCTGTACGGAAATCCTTAAGATTCATTTTAGATCAAATCTATCAGAGTTCCATCTGATTACATGCCAAATAGAAGACATTCAGACATAATCTGACCTTATCTACAAAGCAGATATGGTCAGTGTCAGACAATTGCTTACATTTAAATAGGGACCTGAATTTGAAAATAAAGAAGCAATGCATTAAACTGTAGCCCCGGTGTCTCTGGTGCACACATGATTACCGGGTCCTCTTCCCGGCAGTTGTTAAACTGGCAGTCCTCGTCGTCCGAGTCTGCCAGGTCAGTCACCACCCCAGGGTGAAGACACTGAGAACGCCCAGTATCAAGGTGACAAGAATGAAGGACGAAGCCCTTCATTAGTAGTGCACTCAATAGCACTAGACAGCCTGGTTAGTGGAAAATGACTAACAAAATCTATTTGACTCATGTTTAGGTATAAGTTAAAGGTATAATTAGGTTCTAATAGGACATAACTTTAGTTAGTAATAGCAAAATATTAACCATCAGCTAACAGGTTTATGTATTTATTAATAATATATATTAAGTCAACCTTAGTAAATACCCAAGCTCATACTGCATATAATAAAATATTAGTAAACACATACAGAGAATACATAATAATATAGATAACTTACATAAGATATGTCAGGAATGTCATTTTTGTCCACACCAACTTGCTGAAAAAGAGATTTTTATTTAAAAAAACAGCACCATTATTATTATATAATAATTTAATAATATACTATAACTGCACTACATGCTAGACTAGTATACTATATTATAACAGCACACTGTTATACATGGTGTATACAATATAATATAATATAATATATATGTGTATTATATTTATACAGAACAAAAATATTAATGCAACACGTTCATATTTGCTCCCATTTTTCATGAGCTGAACTCAAAGATCTAAGACTTTTTCTATGTACACAAAAGGCCTTTTCCTTTCAAACAATGTTCTAAATGTGACTGGTCTCAGACGATCTTGGAGGTGACGATGCTGGATGTGGAGGTCCTGGGCTGGTGTGGTTACAGGTGGTTACAGGTGGTCTGCGGTTTTGAGGCCGGTTTGATGTACCGCCAAATTCTCTGAAACACCTTTGGTGACGGCTCATTGTAGAGAAATGAACATTCAGTTCATGGGCAACAGGTCTGGTGGACATTCCTGCAGTCAGCATGCCAATCACATGCTTCCTCAAACCTGTGACATCTGTGGCATTGTGCTGTGATAAACCTGCACATTTTAGAATGGCCTTTTATTGTGGCCAACCTGAGCCACACCTGTGCAATAATCCTGCTGTCTAATCAGTATCTTGATCTGCCACACCTGTGAGGTGGATGGATTGTCTCGGCAAAGGAGAAGTGCTCACTAACACAGATTTAGACAAATTTGAGAGAAAAGGGGCTTTTGTGTACATAGAAAAAGTCTCAGACCGTTCAGTTTAGCTGATGAAAAATGGGAGCAAAAACAAAAGGGTTGTGTTTATGTTTTTTTCAGTATATAACACAATATAATATATCTGTGTATAATAGATAATATATAATACAATATAATTATAAAATGTACTATAATACACGTTATGATAGACAGATACACAATACATAATACAAACTATTATTATATATACTGTACATTTTTTTTTTAAATCTAACACGCTGAAGCTTTTCTTTCATACCTCTGCAATTTTCATAAACTCTGAAATCTTGGTTACTCGAGTCAGAAACTTCTTGTAGATCTCAAGTGACTCCTTGCAGTCAGATTTCTTCATTTTGAAATATTTTTCTACATAAAAAATGTCCACATTTTATCATACTTTGTATTAAAAAAAAGGAACATAACAGAGGAAAACTGAGGTTTCATTAAATTACTTCATACCTAATAAATTGATAATTCCATCATTGTAGGAGGCAAAGAGTTTAATCAGGTCCTTGAAGAGAAGCATGAAAGCTGCATTGATGATGCCATTGTTCAGGTCTTTAGGATGAACCTGTAAAAAAAGACAGACACGTGTGTAATTAGGAAATCAGGACACAATACAGTGCCAAAGAAAGCCTTCTTTTAGTTTATTATAGAAAATATAGAAAATATATTATTAATATATATATAAAATATATTATTAATCAGACAATAAAAACAAGAATATAAGTGAATATAATCTGGATTAATGATCCTGTGTAATACATTAGTGAGGTTATTTCTAATTAGATCTAATTTATCAGGTCTTTTCTGAGGGTCGTGACATTACTCACGTCAAATTCCAATAGCGTGTCCACTTGAGTCTGCAGAGCTGGCATAGCCTTTAGCAGTTTCTCAGGAGCCATAGTCCTCATGACTCCATCAGCACTACACACACACACACACACACACACACATATATATATATTAGAGCTTTTTATATATATATATATATATATATGAACCACAAAGCCTAGAGTAGTTATACTCTACTGATTGTAATATTACAGTAAAACTCACTGCTATGTCATTAAAGTAAACTGTTGCTAAGCAACAACTAAAAAATCTATATTTAACCTGTTTGCTTCATTAGCGAGAGCTTTACCAGATTTAACAACACAATCACAGCCATACATCACAAACAAGCACTTTTTATTTATTGTTTATCATTTTCGCAGGAACTTATTTCCCCAGATAAAAATGTTTAAGGGTCCAACAGTGGCATCAGTGCCAGGACTTCCAACCTCCTGATCAGTAACCCAGAGCCTTAACTGTTGAGCCACTAACAGTTTATTTTTTTAAAGATGACGCCGCCCCTGAACGGATAATGTTCTGGGTTATGGATCAGGAGGTTGGGGGTTCAAGCCCTGGGACCACCAAGCTGGGCACTGAACCTACACACGACATGGTCAGCAGATAAAACTCCAGTTCGCTGTTTGGAAACAGGAGAGAATGACGTACCCTTTCTTGACTCGAGTGAAATCGAATGCCATTGCACGGTAAGCGTATGCTTTCTCGTTGAGGTACCGTGCGTATCGTCTGATAAACGTGGACATGTCGTAACCTTGTGATCCCAAAGACAGAACACTTCACATTAAGTAACGACTCAAATCAATAATAAGCTGATTGATATGTGTCATGGACGGTCACTTACCATGGGTGCCGGTTTTGTCGATAAAGTTGCTGAGGTTGAAAAGTGAATTCCTGGAGGCCAGGTACTGAATAAACCTCTGTAGTGATTGAAACAGAACCACGATCATGAGCAGACAAATCAGACAGGAAGACATCGCCTTGTTTTACCCTATACCTACTGACCTCATTGCCATGGATACACATGTGGTGCGTGGTGACGAGTGCTTTGAAGACGACCACCCAGCTGGCATTCATGGCCCTCTCGAACAACGTGTCAGCCATCTGTGGGATGTTCACGTTGGTCTCATTGGTGGCAGAGATCAGGTCTAGAGAGAAGGTTTTTCACCATGAAAGTCCATACAAGAAAAAAGAGCCTAATGTGACTGTAACACATTAGACTGCCTAGTAAGATGGTCTGCATAATTATCATGTAGTGGATATTTGATTCGATTCTGAAATCACCCAAGCAACGAGAACAACACTTAATTGGGCAGAAGAACAACAAGAAACATTATGGAACATTTTAATCAGCGCTAATTTTCCTTTAAATATTTCCAAAGCCACTGTGTTACTTTGAGAAATATCTTTTATATTCTATTAGATCTACGTTTTATATCTTTTCATTCATTTAATATCCAAATTCAAACCAAAACCTCATCAGATATGTGAAAAAAATCCTTTAAACAGCATTGTTCATCCTTGAATTTTAGATCACTGCTAAGAATATTATAGGCCCACACTGAAGATAAAGCACAAGAAGTGTACTTGGAAGGTACACTTAGGTAGGTGTAGTGTGCAGAAACTCACTGACACAATCGCAGGTACTTTCATGATACACAAGGCCAGGCGTCGACAACTCAGGTGTTAAGATTTTGTCCTTTCAATTAAAATTCAACCACCCTGTCCATGTTTTCAGACTCGGCCCAATGTTTTACCATGTTGACTGTAAATATGTCTCAGTATGTCCTAACGTCCTAATATAGATTCAAACCTATAGTATAAAGAAACACACAGACTTACTTTGCTCTGCTTAAGTTTTAGCTCAGCTATAGTTGCTTTTTCCCACATCTTCAAAAGATTCTTGTATAATATCCCTCAATGCTAATCTTTTTATGTGGCTGAATTCAGCCTCTAATTTTCCAGTTTAATCTTAAGTAGTGCAAAAGTTACATTTAATGTTAGACAGAATCTGGTTGTGATATAATGCATCAGGAAACCAGCAGCAGTGTTAATGTGTTTAGTAAAGGTTTGTTTTACTTAATAAGTAATTATTTTATTTGTACCTAAAAAATCTATTTCTGCTATGGAGGCGCAAGAGGGCAGTAAAAAAGCCACATTCGGCTCCGGAGCCTCATGGTGCCGACCCCTGATCAAGTAAATAAACCAGGGCAGGAGCAGGAATCACAGGCTTGGATCAAGAGCTGTGTCAAGTACAACAAACTATCCTGAACTTAGCTGAAACCTGGCTTGATAAAGGCACCGTGGCACACTAGCACTAATACTTCCGCATTTAACTAAACAAAACACTGGGCTTAAATACAGAAACTGAGGCATGGTTAACTAAAGACGTGAGACACACCGAGCTTGATCAATAAACACAAAAACAGGTGGGAAACATTAATTCAGTAAGCAGGGGACTGAAACGTTAAGTAATGTGTCCGGGTGCAACCATCTCACTGGGCCACCGGAGGTTCTGAGAAACATGGTCCTCCATTGTAGGAGCACCTGGCCGGAGCATGGCAGGGCTGAATCGCTAACAGTAGGCTTAAAAAAAAAATTTTTTTGAAAAAAGCAAAAAGCATTTATAAAAAAGCTTGCGATCTGTTGATATCGGTCGATTAATGGTTCCTATGTCCATGTGGATTGATCGTCTGCTTTACAAGTGAGGTTCAGTTGATGAGAACCCAAACCTCTGCAGCACTAAATATCCATGTAGCTGTATTGTACTATATGAAAACAGAGCTCAGAAACTCTATTATGCCAAGGGAAAGATTCACTACAAGAGCCAAGATGATTAGATAAAAAGGAACATGCTTTGATTTCATTAGTTTATGTAAAGTCGGGCATCACCATCCCTACCCCCAAGTAATCTGAAGTATAAACACTGGGGTCTTGTAATGTAATATCAGCCACAAAGGGAACCACAGAGAACTATAAATTCATTTGTTGCACAAAGCGATCGATACCGAAGTCCATAATCAAGCAATAATGTTTCCCTTTCTGTGAGCCTCAGCCATTTCTGCACCAAATGCAGAGCTGAAACAGAGATCTGATCTCCTGGAAGAACTAATAACAGAACAGTTTTACTGAGAAAGGTAATGAAATAACCCAAAACACCTGCTACAAAGCACTATTGATCTGTGGGGTCTGTATTTCAGAGAGCACATCAGGGCTCTGTTAGTGAGGGATATTTAATTAGCTCAATATAAACCGAATTAGACAGATGAAGATACACTTTTTAATTGCTGCTGATCCAGAATTCAAGAAAGTCCCTTAAGCTTCGACAGCTCAGATTGCACTGGGGTAAAGAAGCAGGACTGTGTGTGTTAGGAGGCAGGTGGTATCATCAACTGCTGTGGTATCAGAGGGATAAAACACACCGGGATGTGTGGTTATAGGTACATCATCAAAGATCTTTACATTAGGCTGTTTCTACGTATAATCCTAAATTTAAATATTATTTTAACCTCATTAAGCAAAGGAAACAATTTTATCTGTTATACCAATTTTGTAAAATAATAAATAAATAAATAAATAAATAAGTTAGTAAAAAATATT
>JAOVVF010000014.1:2200915-2223327 GCA_028565595.1 Duopalatinus emarginatus
GTAGTGGTACAGAGATATGTAGTGGTACAGAGATATGTAGTGGTACAGAGATATGTAGTGGTACAGAGATATGTAGTGGTACAGAGATATGTAGTAGTACAGAGATATGTAGTGGTACAGAGATATGTAGTGGTACAGAGATATGTAGTGGTACAGAGATATGTAGTAGTGCAGGGATATCACAACTACAGGACATTACACATCTACAATACACCTTATTGCTTTGATTTAAAAGTCTGTAAAAAAAAAAAAGCTATACAGGTAAAAGTATATGGATGTATATGTGCTTCTTCCGTAAACTTGGAAGCACAAAATTATTTAGAACGTCTTTGTATTCTGTGACCGCAACCCCTTTGAAACTTGGAAAGAACTGAAATCCCAACTAAATCCCAGACCTCACATGACCTATCTATCTATCTATCTATCTATCTATCTATCTATCTATCTATCTATCTATCTATCTATCTATCTATCTATCTATCATCCTGTGCATCTCATTACATTTATCTTTAGGGTATTTTGCCGATGCCCCCACTCAAGCACAGGGGGAACATGAAAAATCAATGAGAAATCAAACCCAGAGCGTCTTGGATTAGTTACACTGAGGGTTAATAATACTGAGTGTTAATTATACTGGAAATCACTTATACTGAGTATTAATTATACTGGGAATTAGCTATATTGGGGATTGGTGTTCCTGAGTGTTAATTATACTGGGGTTCAGTTATAATGGGGATTAATTATACTGGGAATTAGTTATACGGGGGATGAGTTATACTAAGGATTGTTTCATTTGAGTATTAATTTTTACTGAGAATAAGCTTTGTTGGACGTTATTGTAGCTATAGTCCGTGCTGCCATCTAGAGGTGAAGTTGGAGAAGTGCACTCAGTTTGTGGTTTATGGTTTTAGTTTAAATGATTCTTATATTCTTGCGCAGTTTAGAGATTTTATGTGTTTTAGTCTGATCATTAACTGGTGAGTTGATTCGGGATTATTTATGTTTATGTGATTTAGGTTAGTATTACATGTCACACTTGAATAGTGCAAAAAAACAGATAAATAAATTATTATTATTAATATTATCAATGTAAAGAAAAATCAGAAATAAGTCTGTAGGCTCCTTATGTTCTATATAACTGCTGTACATAAGCTACAGATCATCTTATATACACACCATACACGCTACACATGGCTCTGTTAATGAGGGACTTTTATTGTATCTCATATAACCCGGAAGTAAACTGTAAAGACCCATACGCACGTTGGTCGCAAGCATGGCTCCAGGTGGAAAGATCAACAGACCAAAAACTGTACGTGTTTTTATTCTTGATATATAAACAAATATCTATAAGGTGCGGTTTATATACGACTAGTTAGAGGGGCAATAATCAGGTATAGCCATGATGTTAATATGTGGAGTCTGGGGCTTTTAATATGTTTCATAGTGGACTTAGAGCAGTAATGGACACTGTATGGATCTGTGAATGTATATAATATAACATCTGGACCAGTGTTTGTACATAATTTAACATCTGGACCTGTGAGTGTATATAATTTAACATCTGGATCTGTGACTGTATATAATATAACATCTGGACCTGTGTTTGTACATAATTTAACATCTGAACCTGTGAGTGTATATAATATAACATCAAGACCAGTGACCGTGTATAACATCTGGACCGGTGCGAGTATATAATATAACATCTGGGCCAGTGAGTGTATATAATATGACATCTGGACCTGTGACTGTATATAACATAACATCTGGACATGTGAGTGTATATAACATAACATCTGGACCTGTGAGTGTATATAATATAACATCTGGGCCAGTGAGTGTATATAACATCTGGGCCAGTGAGTGTATATAACATCTGGACCTGTGAGTGTATATAATATAAGATCTGGGCCAGTGAATGTATATAACATCTGGACCTGTGAGTGTATATAATATGACATCTGGACCTGTGACTGTATATAACATAACATCTGGACCTGTGAGTGTATATAATATAACATCAAGACCAGTGACCGTGTATAACATCTGGACCTGTGAGTGTATATAATATGACATCTGGACCTGTGACTGTATATAACATAACATCTGGACATGTGAGTGTATATAACATAACATCTGGACCTGTGAGTGTATATAATATAACATCTGGGCCAGTGAGTGTATATAACATCTGGGCCAGTGAGTGTATATAACATCTGGACCTGTGAGTGTATATAATATAAGATCTGGGCCAGTGAATGTATATAACATCTGGACCTGTGAGTGTATATAATATGACATCTGGACCTGTGACTGTATATAACATAACATCTGGACCTGTGAGTGTATATAATATAACATCAAGACCAGTGACCGTGTATAACATCTGGACCTGTGAGTGTATATAATATGACATCTGGACCTGTGACTGTATATAACATAACATCTGGACATGTGAGTGTGTATAACATAACATCAAGACCAGTGACCGTGTATAACATCTGGGCCAGTGAGTGTATATACCATCTGGCCCTGTGAGTGTATATAACATCAAGACCAGTGAGCCTGATGTAATGTGACTTTACTTTATTCAAAGCTGAATGTTATATGGTTATAATACCTTCATATGCATATGCTAACGTGCAGTATATAAATATTTTAGTGTACACATACACAGTGATAACCTGTGTTGTGTTATGATCCGGGTTATTACACATAAACAAAGCACCACTGACACAAGCTCACTGACCATGTGCAAGGATGACACATGCACTTCTGTTTAAGAAACGAGCCTTATGACCAGAATGTCACCGGTTTGAATCCTGCAACCCAAAAGACTTGACTGAAGTGCCCTTGAGCAAGGCATCTAACCCTTAACTGCTCCCTGGGTGCTGCAAATAAAATTGATCTGGGCACTGCCCCCTCGTGTGTGTTTTTACTAGTGTGTATTTGTGTGTTTTTACTAGTGCGTATGTGTGTGTTTCACTGCACGGATGGGTCAAATGCAGGGGTTTGTTCCAATGCACGGTGTTCGAAAGAATAGTTCACTTTCACATATGGACCAGACCTACTCCCTTGTGCTTTTTGTCTGGTTTTCCTGCAGGAATTAGGAAAGAAGCTGTTCAAGAGGCGCCGAGTTCTGACAAAGCAGAAGAGGAAGCAGCACCGCATCGTTGGAGCAGTGGTGGATGAAGGTCTCATCACAAAACACCACCTGAAAAAGAGGAGGTTGGTCAGTCATAGTAAAGATACTAAAGATACTATGTTAACATTTCAGCATTTAGCAGACGCTTTTATCCAGGATGACTTTCAAAAGTGCCTAGCTGTGTACTTGGAGTCCCCAAAGCTAGTGTAGATAGACCAAGGCTGCGTCCGAAATCCTGTACTCAGGCAGTGCATACTGAATTTGAAGCAGTACAGAATTCTAGTATGCGAGCGAGCAGTATGCAAAACCTCAGGCGCACTAGCTCCGCGCACTAGATCTGCGCTGCACAAATTGCATTATGGGACAGAACAGTGTGCTCAGTTCACATACTGCAAAATGTCTCCCGATGCAATGTGTCATCCGGGAACTTTTCACGTACTGCTTAATGCATACTGCACATTTGGACAGCCTAGTTACAGACGAAGCCTAGGATTAAAGTACTTGAAGTCAGAATACTGCTTGAAATTAGCCGTTTAGTATCCATACATAAAACTTGCCAAAAGTCCAAAAGCCTGAAAGTAGTCCCAAACTTTGTACAACCTGTAAAGAGAAAAAGACCGTTCCACCATTCTGTAAAGAGAAGAAGTTTTACCACCTTTCTGCCAGGACAGAGACGAGTCTAGATGTTTGCCTCCTATGTGTCTTGGATGATGGAGGGTCAAACTGAGCCATACTTAAAGCACGACGGGCTCTGGGTACGGATCTGTCTTTGACCTTTGTCAGGTCTGAAGGAGTTGGACCATATGGAGGTATGGAGGTATAGACGAGTTGGACCATATGGAGGTTTGGAGGTATGGAGGAGTTGGACCGTATGGAGGTATGGAGGTATAGAGGAGTTGGACCGTATGGAGGTATAGATGAGTTGGACCATATGGAGGTTTGGAGCTATAGACGAGTTGGACCGTATGGAGGTATGGAGGAGTTGGACCATATGGAGGTATGGAGGTATAGACGAGTTGGACCATATGGAGGTATGGAGGAGTTGGACCATATGGAGGTATGGAGGAGTTGGACCATATGGAGGTATGGAGGAGTTGGACCATATGGAGGTATAGACGAGTTGGACCGTATGGAGGTTTGGAGGTATGGAGGAGTTGGACCGTATGGAGGTATGGAGGAGTTGGACCGTATGGAGGTATGGAGGAGTTGGACGGTTGTTGGCTTTGTAGGCCAGCGTCAGGGTTTTCTATCTGATACGAGCTGCTACAGGAAGCCGTTGAATGGTTCACAGCAAGGAAGGTTGAAGACCTTGTTGTGCTGCTGTATTCTGGATCAGTTGCAGCTGCCTGATGACACACATAGATGAACTAAGTTAGGAATTAATCATGTTGGCACATGCTGTCATAGGAAGAACAATTTAATGACAGGGTGGTTTGGTGTGGCTTGATGTGTTTCATTTTTATAAAATAAATTTTGGCAGACAGCCATATTCACAGAAACGATCATGTATCTGGTTTCATTGTTATTTATCCTATTTACAGCCATACCATTAACACCACCTGCTAAAACAGTTCTGACCTAAAAGGGATGGACTCCACAGAATCTCTGATGGTCTGTGATATTAGCAGAATCCCGGGTACATCTACAGACGTCGATGACAGGTGTACGCTATGTGTGGTGAGTTACACTCGCCTAAAGAAGCCAAATTAGGGTTAGAGGAACGCTCATCTAAGTTTGGGGTTTTCACCATTTCCACTTTCTCAGAATTTTGGATTGTTCCGAGGAAGTATAATGTTTATTGGCTACAGAATATTTCTGCAAGGTTGTGAAGTCCATGCCCTGTGAAGGACCTACCAAGTATTACACTGGTGTACTAGTTTTTCTAGCACTTCAGTGTATGTTATTCCTCGTACACCACTGCCACATTCCAATACTAGGACAATAGTCACGCCGTGTACCCTCACAAGGTTCCCAGGCACTTAGCAGGATATTGAAAAAAAAAAAAAAAAAAAGCATTTACTTCTGACACGCCTTCCTGATCATTTTTGGCATGGAGTTTGGCATTTAATTACAGGTTTCAGAATCTCTACTATGTTCCTCTCCAAACGTCTCACTGTGTATGAAAAAGGAAACCTAAATAACTTGGTTACACAAGTGAACACACCCCTTAACTAATTATTTGTTGAAACACCTCTTGATTACAGCACTCGGTTCTTTTTTGGGTAGCGGTCTACCAAATTCACACACTCAAAATTCTTACTTTGCCGAACAAAGCAAAAGAAGATATAAATATATACGACAATAAATAAGATACAAGAAACGAAAGCGAAAGAGATGATGATGATGATGATGATGATGATGATCGTTTATCATGGGAATAATGTTCCAGAACATCACCCCCACCACCACCACCACCACCACCACCACGAAATAGTCGAAAAAGTAGAAGCGCAAAGTAGTGAGGAACGACTGTAATAATAATAATAATAATGATAACAATAGTAATAGTAATAATAATAATAATAATAATAATACCACCACTAGGGTACATGGTTTATACATTTTATTTAAATGATGTGACTGATGAGACAAAACGACAACAAATAAAACATTTATTTAAAACAATACTTTTAGGTTCCTTACTGTATCAAATCATTTTGCATCATTTATTATTACATTACATCATATTTATAACAAAAATAGGATTGTGTTCAAATTCTGTAACTTAAATGTCCAGTATTAGGTTCACTTAGCTGTCTGGATTTTTCTTAAATAAAGAAAATATATCAATGAACAAACAATTTAAAATATGTTAATACAAAAGTAAACATAGACTTTAGTCTACAACAGTGTATTAACCTAAAATACAGACTTTAATGTCATAGTGCATTACTGTGTTACTATGTTACTGTATAATTTTGTCTGAATGGACTAGCTTGCTGTACGGTGGCCTAGACGGGCGAGTGATACATAATGTGATATGCAGTACGCTTTGGAGCAGGAGCGGCAAAAAAGAAATTTTAGGGCATGTTGAATCAATTCAGAATCGCCAGGACTAGGAATCGCGATTCTTTAAAGAATTGATTTTTTTCAGCACCCCTAACCACCGTTACTACTTATAATAATAATAATAAGAGGAAGAAGAAGAAGAAAGGTGATGTGATGTGAATATTGATTATCTTCTAACAATGCCACCTGTCAACAGGAGCGATATGGTCAGTTCACTTGGGCATGTGTAAGGGTGTAAGGATCTAAGTGACTGGCTCTGAGTATCTCCAGAACCGCAGGTCTTGTAGGTAGTGTGTGAAGTAGGTAGACCATCGGGTCTGATCTCACAGAAGATCCAGAGACAGATCTGTTGTTAACGTCAGCTTCAGAGGTCTGGATGGATCAGACTTATTAAGGCAGGTGGTGTTAATGTTTTGGCTCTGTCTGGATCATTCTGAAATGTTGATTTTCATCTGCAGAGCCGCGTGTGTGTGTGTGTGTGTGTGTGTGTGTGTGTGTGTGTGTGTGTGTGTGTGTGTGTGTGTGAGCGTGTGTAATAGGCGTTTTGTTGGCAAATAAAGGATTCGGAGTTATTCCAGGCCTGTCTCCTGTCTCCTCATTCCCACCACACACACTTCCGCAAAGAACTATCTATAAACTATCTATAATTCCCTCTATCTTGAGCTAAAAGCTAAAAACTATTAGCGTGATGCTGCCACCACCGTGCTTCACCAACAATATGTTGTTCTTTGGGTGATAAGTTGTACACTGACAGGAGCCTAGGACTTCTGTAGGCAATGAACACCACACTTCCTGCAGAACGGTCCACAATTCTAAGGTGTAGGATTTCTGTGTTCCACAGCACGTTGCATGACATCACCGATGTGTTCGATAACGTTGAGATCTGGTGACTTAGGTGTGAATGACAAAACTTCAAACTCAGATGAGTGTTCGTCTAACCATAATTTGATGTCTCTAGATGTATGTGGTGGTGCATTGTCCTGTTAGAAGAGGACAAAACTGTCAGAATGAATGCAGGATGTGAACAGATGTGACTCATCACACACAGTGTTCACCTGTCAGAGATGTTTGTAGATGTACCAGGGGTCCCATGGAATGCTATACAAACCTCATACCATTATGGATCCACCAACAGGTTCTTTCTACATTGTGTACCAGATTTCTGCCACTTTAGTATATTGTTTTTCCCCTGAATGTTATATATGTCATTAGACCACCATAACCCTTACACCCATGGTTTGAGGTGAATATCTGTCTAGGCAGTCTTGGTGTAGGGGTGTCTGCAGCAGCTTCTTGTCTTGTTTTTAAGGACGTCCTGTTCTTGGTTATGTCCTGTTCTGGGGTACATTGGGACTTTGTACCCCTCTCCTGATCAGTATCTATCGAAATGAGATCCTCTACATGCTCTTTAAGTGGACAGACTGATCTGTATTTGGGGTTATTTAGAATCACTTTGTTGATGACACGTGTATGATCATTACTTCTGAACGTGAGTCTGCACCAGTTAAACTTGGCTCCGTGCCCCTGTTATAAAAGGGCGTGCTCGCTTATGTCCCCAGGTTATCGTTAGATTTTTTTTTCTAATTGTTTTTCACTTGAAATGTGACACCTTTACATGTCTACAAACAGGTCTAAGGAACCTTCAGGGAACCATTAAATCATTACTTACGCGGTTTTGTGTCTTGTGTGGGTTTTTTTTTCTTCCCCAGCACCAGCTCCAGGGCGAACATCACACTGTCTGGGAAGAAAAGACGGAAGTTGCTGAAGCAGTTGCGCCACATGGAGAAAGAAAAAGCAACCATGGATGGTATGTGTATGGTGGTGTTTTTTTTCTGTCCAGTTTGCTCATAAGAAAGCAATTTGTCTCAATTTCACCCAGATAAATGTCTCATGTCTGTGGCGTACCAGTGAAGACGTGCCGACATGTCTACAGGAAAACATGGCTGAGGAGGATATTCATATAAACCATACATGAGAGCAGATTTGATTTTTACCTCTTAACAACATGCATTGTTATCCCGTTACCTTTATTTAGCATGGGGGTTTTGTCTCCACAGCTGGACACAACTGGACAATTTAAACTATTTCATGTGCCTAGTAAACATGGTGATACCTCATTCATCAACTCGGCCACTTCCCTTTCAAGCAGGTTCATTTCCTTTTAGCTACCATACACCTGGCCATCACACTCATTTGTTCATGTTAAACCTTCCATTACAGATTTATTCCCTGTGTGTTACTGTTATAATAAGCATCTCTCACCTGGGAAGGATTCCTACTAGATTTTGGAGCGTGTCTGTGTACAACAACAGTTTATAAGTTCCTCAGTTAAAAGCCACACCCATTAGCACAGGTATGACAAATGGATAGATTGGGTAAATTGGTTACCCTAGGTCTAAGGTATAAGTAAATAAGTAGGTAGGTCAGTAGGTTGTGTCAGGTGGTTTGTTTTTTTGGGTGGGTAAGTGGGTAGGTTAATCAGGTAGGGTAGGTATATGGGTAGGTAGGTAGGTTGAGTTAGGTGGGGTGGTTTGGTATCTTGGGTAGGTAGGTCCATAGCGTGGGTAGATAAGATAGGTAGTTAGATAGGTCGGAAGGTGGGGTTATGTAGTTAGGTAGGTGGGTGGGGCTTCAGATTGGTCGGTAAGTTGGGTTAGGTAGGTGGGTGAGTAAGTGGGCAGGGTGATTTGGTAGTTTGGGTCGGTAGATACATAGGGTAGGTGGATAGATAGATAGGTAGGTAGGTATATAGGGTAGGTGGATAGGTAGGTAGGTTGGGTTAGCTAGGTGGATGGGCAGGTTGGTGGGTTAATTAGGTAGATTGGTAGATTGGTGGGTACATAGGGTGGGTAGGTAGACAGGTCGGTAAGTTCACTACACATTCTTTAAAACTTTTTTTGAACATGATGACCCTCCACCTCTAGCAAGACTAAACATACAAAAAATGTTAAGGAACTTAATAGCAATGATTAGCTCTGAATGTGAGTATTTATCAGGTCATGTAGAATGTGTCAGATTAAAATCGACTGTATATGGGCTTTATACTCAGTCATGATCTGATCTAACAAATATCTCCTTTACCTCTTTCTTTAAAGTTGAAGAAGCACCAAAGAAGAAACCAACTCCTGCTGAGAAGAAGAAGGAGAAGAAAACTGGAGCTGACATGGACATGATGGATGTGGAGTAAAAAACTACATGGAGCTGTTTTTCCCCCCACATATAAACTGGACAGCATCCACATGTGAAACATCTGCAGCTCAAACTATAAACCTCAGTCCCATGTGATTACTGTGATAATGTTCAGATGGACTGGAAGCATTTCAGTCTGAAATATATTAAAGCTTCTCGTATTCTCGACTGAGTTCTCTGTACATGTCAGGGCTAGTCTATAGAGACGATCTTTGCTGTATATTGATAAAAGAACATTACTGAGCAATGTCATGCAGTTTAGTAGAGACACAAGACATGGGTGGATGATATTGAACAGATTTATAACCTTATATAAGTCTTATTTTGTGTTAAAGCTCCAGATTCTCTGTGATATTGTTTTTTTTAATGGTGTGATGAAATACAGTTAAATTGAACTGATCATATCTTGAATTTGCTCACTGTAAATACTTACACAGTAACAATAAAAACAGTGTAACTTCACGTCCCCATGGTTTTAGTGCATACAACAGATTTTTAATATTCATCTAATTTCATGTCAGCCCCTCAAGGTTCCTTCTTATTGCCTCCTCTGGGAGTTTTTCCTCACCAGTGTCACCTCTGGTTTGTTCGTTACAGATAAACATTTCTATCCGGATTTTAGATTTCTGTAAAGCTGCTTTGGGACAATGTCTACTGTTAAAAGTGTTGTACAGATAAAATTGAATTGAACTAAGCCAACATCTAAATAAACTGTTAACTTTAAACAAGGTCAGTATCCTACATGACAAAATGCTGTGTGTTTTGGAGTTATGGATGTCTTTGTTATGTGTATATAGATGAGCCAATGTACGTCAGTGGTTTTGTCCACCAGTTTTATAGAAGCT
This sequence comes from Duopalatinus emarginatus, assembly GCA_028565595.1. Lineage (NCBI taxonomy): Eukaryota > Metazoa > Chordata > Actinopteri > Siluriformes > Pimelodidae > Duopalatinus > Duopalatinus emarginatus. The sequence goes on from JAOVVF010000014.1 coordinate 2,211,107, forward strand.
TCATAATGGTGTTGGGTTTGTTTAGCTGCCATTCCATTGGACCCCTGGTACATCTACAGACGTCTCTGACAGGTGAACACTATGTGTGCCTCCTTTCTGAAGAGTTACACCAGTTCATGTCCTGCATTCATTCTGATAGGTTTGTCCTCTTCTAACAGGAACGATGAACCACCACACACATCTAGAGACGCCTAAATATGGTGTTTATTGCCTACAAAATAAATCCACTAGCTCATGGAGACTATGCCCCGTAGTGTTTCTGCAGTCTTATGCACCTGGTAGCAGGCTTTGTTAAGCTGTATTGTGCTTTTCCGATTATTCCCCGTCAAGTGCATCAGTCAGCCCTGGAAGACCACAACCCTGGCTCTGGTACACCAATTGCTTGGACCACTATTGGTAGGTCTTAACCAAAGTATACTGCAACACACCCCATAAGACCTGCAGTTTTTAGGATGCTCTGACCCTGTTGACTAGGTATCACTATTTTGCCCTTGTCAAAGTCACTCAGATGCTCACGTTCATCAACTTCGAACATTTTACCGTTTGACTGTTTGTTTTCACGTCACATGGGGGCAGCCGTGGCCTAGTGGTTAAGGAACCGGTCGCCGCCCAGAGCAAGACACCTAACTCCCCCAACTGCTCCCGGGGCGCCGTGGTTTGGGGCTGCCCCCCACTCCGGGCAAGTGTGTTTACTGCCCCCTAGTGTTCACTGGTGTGTGTGTGTGTTACATTTTTTTACAGGGTGCTCCTGTTTCCTCCAACCACCCAGAAAACACACATGGTAGGCTAAATGGATATGCCCCTATAGGGTGTGAGTATGTGTATGTAGTACCCTGCTGTGGATTGGCACCCTTTCCAGGGGGCATTCCTGCCTTGTGTCCGGTGGGCTCCGGACAAACTCCAGACTGACAGACATTCTCCAAAGCATAACATTTAATATCATTTATGGAGTCCGTATACAATGGGATGATACAAAGGGATGAATGTTGGATTTTAGAGCACTGATGATGATCTGTGTACTGACAGGTGTTTGTGTGTACCATCTGCTCTATGCAAATGGATGGCAGATGACTGAATCACACACACACACACACACACACACACACTTACAAACCTGTACCATACACGCTGAACACACAGCATTACATAGGTGAAGTACTGTGGGACTCTGATGCTTAGCAACGCATGAGAAACACATATTAGTGGGTGTATAATTGCACCAGTGCAAAAAAAAAAGGGGGGGGGTGAGGGGGTAGGTGGGTGTACTCCCCCCTCTTCAGCACCTCTTTGTGTGGTTCCTTCATTCACTAGGCTTGCTTTAGTAGTTAACATACGGGTTCTTCAGTACACACACACACACACACACACACACACACGTGTCTGCGCTCAGCTCTGGTCTCACTGGGGACAGAAAAATGGGTCATGAGACGAGATGAAGACGTGAGCACTGGAGCTTTGGTCCGACTCCATGACGCATCCTTCATTTACCTGGTGGTGCTATTTTTTTTTTTATCCGTTTTTGGTTACCTAAGAGCGCGTCGGTGCTTTGTGTGCGCAACGGGGAGCTTTGCGCATGATTTTTGAACCTCGGTAACGTGATAAATCTTTATTTAATACGTGCTGTGTGTGAGTGTGTGTGTCTGAGAGAGAGAGTGGGGGAGAGAGAGCTCTCAGTCTGATAAAGAAGAAGACACCATTTTGGACCATCACGTCTTTAAGGAGCTCCATGAAAACCTGAGCTTGATGTAGGCTCACACAAGCCTGGGATCCTGGAGATCATTATGCTGCATCACACACTGGCTGTTTCAAACCCCTGGGAGCCATTCTGGTCATTACTGTGAAGGTTAGTAGCCTGGTTTGTTTGTTTGGTTTGTTTGGTTGTTTGTTTCACCGATGGCCACCTAGACACTAGCAGGTGTTAGAAAAAAAATATCCAAGGTTCAAATCATTTGGCTTTTCTGAATGAACAAAGGAAGGTACGGTGTGGAAATAAACAAGCCGGCTGTCGTTTCAGCGTTTCATTACGATTGCATCACGGCGATGCTCTTCTAAGGGATGAGGAGACTTGTGTATCCTAGCGACAAGTCAACATCAGCACCAGTGTGCTGTTGCGTCGGACTCCTCATTTCCTCCAGCACCATCGTCTCATCTTATAAAACTGAGACCGCCTCCGGGATCACCGGCACCGCATTGCTTTTTAGTAGCACCTTGTGAAGAAGACAGGATGTGTCCTCATCCGGCTCACTGACACATCTGTAGGATAAAGAAGAAAGAGGATCTATACCAGAGTATATTTATAACACTTCACAACAGACAGGACACGCAAACTTCACGTGTGTTGTTTAGATATTTCACCTTTTCACATGTAGGGCACGTTTTAAGCATCAGGCAGCTGTGGGTTCAATGTAATGGAACCAGTCGTGTAACCCGAAGGTTGCTGGTTTGATCCTCCGTACCAACAAGACAAGACTGAAGTGCCCTTGAGTAAGGCACTAACTCTAGACTGTTCCCTAAATGCCCTCCATACCCCACGCTCTGGGCAAGTGTTTTCACCGCCTCCTAGTGTGTGTTTGACTGTACAGATGGGTTAAATGTGGAGGTCAGATTCCACTGTGTGCAAGCACATTAGGTCAATCACTTCACTTTCGCTTGATTGTTTTGGCAATGTGATTTATTCACTCTTACATTTTTTTAATTTTTTACATGTAGTTTTATTGGGCACGTTATTCACCAGTCCGATGTGCTATGTTAGGACTAAAAACACACCTTTACGTGCAATCACTTATTGCACATGTGATCACTTATTACACGCTAATCACACGTGACACTTCTATAATGGAAGGAATCACGAATTAATGATCACAAAATACTACCACTAGCATACCCGGACAGAGCGAACAACTCCTTTTCTTTTATATTAGTGCATATAATATGCATTATACAACCAAAAGTATGTGGACATCTGAATCTGTTCCAGTGTCCACAAAGTGAGCTTGATGAACACATGGTGTGTTAAGGTTGACTCTGCATTCCTTAAACATTACGCTGACAGTAGGGTCAGGCATAGACTTTGGTCCTGGTTCGATCCCTGCAACCGACAAGACTCGACTGAAGTGCCAAAGCACCTAACCCTCAACTGCTTCCCTGGCGTTGCAGATAAGGGCTGCCCACCACTCTGGTAATGTATGCTGACTGCCCCTAGTGTATGTCCACTAGTGTATGCGGAGGTCAGTTCCACTGTCCAGTGGTCAAGAGTAGTTCACTTCACTAACCCAAATGTACACACAAAATTATACATTCCAGCAAGCTATATGTCATGTGACCTGATATAAATCAGACAGATGGGTGTTTTTAGACTTCAGCTGACCGATGTAATGAGCCGAACAGTAACCTGAGTGTGGCGTGAGCAATTTTGTAAAGTACTAGTGGCCAGCAACTCTATGAATAATAAATAAAACACAACCACAACCAAAGAAATCTCTACTGAAAGTAAGAATAGGATGTAGAAAGCCATATAAGAAAGCACCATGTATTGGTTCTCAATGTGTTATAACCGCCAGAAAGGATGAATTCCTTTTTTCGCCCGTATTTAATGTGAACACATTAGTCATCATCAGACTACAGGCTACACAATAGACAATAGGTAGTTTTCATTATTCACATCAATTTGACTTATTTAGCATTTTTAACAATGGACATTGTCCCAAAGCAGCTTTACATTTTATGCCTAGTGAACAAACAGGAGGTGACAGTGGCAAGGAAAAACTCCCTGAGATGACATAAGGAAAGGGACGTTAAGAGGAACCTGACTCAAAAGGAAAGCCATTCTTTTCTGGGTGACTAGGATTGTCTGATTATAAATAATCCCCTCATATAGATAGACGTTCCACTGATGTTCACTGATGGACGTTGGACTGATGTAGATTAAAGCCTAGTTTGCTTGTGAAATCATGGTTTCCACATATGGTGAGTTTTAGACCATATGTGCGCATGCAGGTCCATCCTCAGCAGCACTAAGTGAAAGTGAAAGTGAACTATTCACCTACTGTGTTTGCACACAGAGGAATATGACCTAAAACCACGGCTCTTGGGGAGCAGTTGGAAGGGTTAGGTGCCTTACTCAAGGGCACTTCAGTCATGTCTTGTCCGTTGCGGGGATCGAACCCGGGACCTTCAGGTAAATTCAGCTGAATTTAGGTGTAACTCCTCAGAAATAAGGAAACACACAGGAGTCTTCACCTGTCAAAAATTTGTAGATGTACCAGGGGTCCCATGGAATGCCAGATAAACAAACCCCACATCATTATAGAGCCACCACCAATCTGTGTATTTTGCATAGGCTCGTCTATTCCATTTGTTTCTGGCACGTTAGTGTATGTTTGAGTTGTAATAGAGTATATATGAAAAATTAGGATCAAAAACACTATAATCTTAAAAACATCTAAAAAAATACATCTATAAGACCAGTACAACCTGTTATAGAAATCCAAATTTATAAATAACATAGTTCTGAAAACCCAAAGCTATAAACACAGTAACAACCAATAGACTGCGATTTATCACCTAAACTGATAAGTAGGTACATTTATGATTATGGCATCATAAATGTACCAAGTTCTTATAGTAACATATGAAATATATTTCAGGAAAACAGGGCAAAGTTCTACTGAGATAGATGACGGCAAATGAACTGTGGACCCAAAGGACTTGAGACCGTCTAATGGCATTATTCATACGAGTACAAGGCACTGGTTGGTATCTCATTTCTGCTATTAATTTAGATTTATTATGCTTTAATAACCTACAGTTGTGATTGTAATTGTGATAGTAGTGTTATAATGTTAGTTATAATGTACAGTGGAAACACTGTAACGCTTTATATTTTCACAGTTTTGCTCTATTATGTACGCTTGCGATATAGCTGTGGTTTGATGTGTACTGTATTAGTGAAAGGAACTGAATTAAGTTGAGGTGCGTAAAAAAATGAGCAAAAACCAAAGATAATGTCTTTGGGTGTAGTAAAGGTGATATACAAATTAAATTACGAAGGGTCAAGCTACATGGAGCTGAAGTGTCCGAAGAAACCTTTTTTTTTTGTTTTTTTTAATAATAATAATAAACCTCATCAATTGTCATCCAGCAGGTCTTAATCCTTTCCCATCAGGACTCTGAGAAATCTCCTGAGCTCTAAAAGCCATGTCTCCAGCCCTTCGACACTCCATTTTCAGGGCAGCCAAGCTGCTTCTCGGGGCTCTGATCTTTCTCCACGCTTGCAGTTGTGCTTTGAGCTCCACTAGTGAGACATGTTACTCCAGACAGCACCGAGACACCACTGTGAACGTGCGCAAGGCTCTGGATCATCAAAAGACCGTAATGGAAGTCAGGAAAAAAGAGGCAGAAAGAGACTGCATCCTGGCCTGTTGCTCAGAGGAGCTGCAACCAGGTAAGAAGTTATATTAGGCTCGGATTCGACCATGAGCTGAGGTTTTATAGTGAGATAATGTAACTTATAGAAGAGCTGTAGTTGATTTCACTGTGTTGAAAACAATTGGTACCTGTCAAGGGGTGGGATATATTAGACAGCAATTGAACAGTCAGTTCTGGGTGTGTTGAAGGCAGGAAAAATTGGCAAACTTAAGTATCTGAGTGAATTTGACAAGGGCCAAGTTGTGATGTCTACACGACTGGGTCAGATCATCTCCAAAACAGCAGGTCTTATGGGACGTGTCCCAGTATACCGTGGTAAGAGCCTGTCAAAACTGATGTGTGTGAAAGGCTAAGGCTAGACCAGGGGTGCCCAGCTCCAATCCTGGAGGCCACAGAGGCTTAGAGACTCCTCTACCCAAACACATTGACTAAACCTGTCTATAACAGGTATGTGTAATCAGATGTGCTTGAGTAGAGAAACCTACAAACTATGCTGAACACTGGGCCACCAGGACTGGAATTGTGCACCCCTTGGCTATGTGCAGTCCATGCCTTGACAGTTGACAGGTAGAGCTGTATAGGCAGGTGATTTTAATGTTGGCTCCGATGGCTGATATATATATATGTATATAGTTATAAAGCCAGACAGACATGGCAGTTTTTTTTTTTCATTGTTTACCAGCGCATTTATGACTGTAATGTAATGTCCCCTTAGTATGAGACTTTAGGGGTCGGCCATAAACATGTCACTCATAAGCCTGTCTGTTCATCTTTTTTTATCCTTCTATCTATCGGTCTATCTGTCTGTCTGTCTGTCTGTCTGTCTGTCTATTTTTCTATCTATCTATCTATCTGTCTGTCTGTCTGTCTGTCTGTCTGTCTGTCTGTCTGCCTGCCTGCCTGTCTGTCTGTCTGTCTTTCTGTCTATCTATCTGTCTATTTATAAATCTATCTATCTGTCTGTCTGTCTGTCTGTCTGTCTGTCTGTCTGCCTGCCTGCCTGCCTGTCTGTCTGTCTTTCTGTCTATCTATCTGTCTATTTATAAATCTATCTATCTATCTATCTATCTATCTATCTATCTATCTATCTATCTATCTATCTGTCTGTCTGTCTGTCTGTCTGGCTGGCTGGCTGTCTGTATGTCTATCTATCTCTCTGTTTTTTCAGCAGACATACAGTAAACACAGTTCTACCTCTCCCACAGGTATAAAGTGCAACATGGTGATGTATAAGCCATTAAGCCAAGATGGCATTGAGAACTGCTACCTGTTTCATTGTGAAACTGAGCAGGACTGCCCTCTGATGTCAGCCAAGCCTGGAACCAACACTTACGATATATTTAAAGGTAATGTTACTCCTGAAAAAGCAAAACAGCACATTAGTGCATCATAACTCCAGTCCTGGGGACCCACACTTTAATGTTTCCCCTGCTGTATTAAGGTTCAGGAAACCTGGGTAATCTATCCATTTTATGAAGGATGCAAACATTTTTAGATTAACTGCTTTAGATTAACTCCTGATTTGATGTTTGGTGGTGAACAGGACAGGAAGCTGCCAGAAATACTGGTACAGACAAGCCGATGCGAAATACATTGCAATGCTACCTATGCACGTTATTGGTTGTGTCCGCCAGGGCATATATAAAGAGATAACAGTGTGGGGTTTGTTTACCTGGCATTCCATAGGACCCCTGGTACATCTACAAACGTCTTTGATAGGATTGACCTTTTCTAACAGGACAATTCACTAGCACACAGACCACACATAAACAGTACAGAGCTATTGACTGTGCTGTGAAGTACAGGTATCCGGTCCTTCTGTACTAATGATACACTGTTATCCTGTTATCTCTTCTAGTGCACTGAGTATATATTTATGCATTGCAAGATCTTTTCTAGTGAAACACTATAAAATTTGTTGTATCTTTGAGATTTGAGTTTGCTTACCTTTATTAGCGTTGCTAATGTCTCAATTTTCAAGCTGGCCTGAGTTTTCCGTCCGTGTTATCTTTCTGCGTATGATGTTCCAGATCCCCCAGTATCGAGCTGAGCATTTATACCATGCCCTGTTCCCTGACTTGACATTGACCATCTAAAGGACACGGTTCCTGGCTTACAAGTCCCCTGCGCCGAGATGGCACGCTCGGCAGGCGGATTTATGCCCGTAGTTGGATCACAAGCTGTCAGGCTGGGCCACGTGCCAACCCCGGCAATATGCTAGCTGGGTTTATTGCTAGCTTTGGAACAGTCACTCCAGGCTGCAGAGGTTGATCCTTCTGTTCAGGCTGGATGTGTGCAAATCAGACGTCTGCAACGGTTGCCACTAAAGAGGCCCTGGAGAGGATAGGACAGATTTTCGAATCCAAAAATGAGCATGTTTCATACTTTATTGTTACTGCAAGATGGTCAAATGCCCACAGCGGGTTTTTACAGTGCATAAGGCTTAGACAGGAACTGGTGAGACACATCTGGGAAGCCATGCAACATGCTGTGGAACACAGAAATCCTACACCTCAGAATACAATAGAATTGTGGATTGTTCTGCAGGGAGTCTGGTGTTCAGTGGCTACAGAATATTTCTGCAAGCTCATGGAGGCCATACCCTGTGGTGGATCTGCCAGGTTTTTCTGGCACTTTAATTTACTTCAGTATTAATTTGTCCACTGTTGATGAACTTTTCCATCTAAAACAGTGGGCCTACGGTGTAGGGCCATGGTAGCTTAAGACGTTGGACTTCTGGTCAGATGGTTGTGAGTTGAAATGCTACCTCCACCAAGCAGCCACGGTTTGTCACTTGGGCAAGGCTCTTAACCTACAGGTGCTTTATTTAAAACTGTACATGAACAGTAAAAAAAAATCTAGCAGTATAATTATTGTTGAAATCGAGGCCAAAATATTGAACACTAGATGATGTTAATAATCCAATCAGTCATTGCCATTTATCTTAACTTTCAAAAACCCTTTTGTAACTGAAGAGGTTTCCGTTGTAAATGGGTTTGTCATCCTTTTTATTACCTAACACTACATTTATTATTCTGGGAATTTTGGCTAAACAAATTCCTAGAAGCTTACATAAGGGTGTTTTGAACTTGTTTACGCTGCTAAATTACAGTGGCAACTAGTCATTGCAAGAAACACTCGAACTTGATCCTGAATATCCTTTTTATTTTGTGATATGCTAAGGTTATTAGATGTAATCCCTGGCATGCAAGAACAAGACTAGTGGACATGTGCTATACCTATTTCTCCTGTTTTCCCATATCTCCACATTGCTCCAGTACACACGTGCCTTTAAGGTTCGTCTTTCAGCCCTAAGGTTTTACCCTTCATCTAATTGTAACAGCATGGGTCTTACTGTGATGTATGCAAGAGACTGTATTCCCTGATGGCCAGAGATGTCAGAATACTATAGTACTTAATTGACTGGCCCTGAGAATGGAGAATGCCATTCAGAACACATTGTGGCTCTCGGTTTTATTTAGAAAAAGCTCCTAGACGAACTCTACACAGTTCATCACTAAGACTGATAACCACCCGGGCAACCCAAAGTGTCCCTGACATTACTATGCATGCTATTGAATTTAGACAGACTGCTATGTGTGGTACTGTTGAGAGAGCTAAATTTGTTCAGAGCAGCCACAACAGTAATTCCCCAGGTTTTCAGAAGTGGGTTATCAGCCTACTGCTGTGTGCCATAATAAGGGTCTTTTTTCTACGAACAGGTCATGACCATAGACCATCTCATTCATCTCATTCGTCAACATAAGGAAGGACCATTGAAATGCACCGCCAGCAGACACTGGTATTTTTTGGAACATGAATCTGAACTTTTGACCACTGTGCAGTGGAATTGACCTTTGCATTTTAACTATCCGTGCTGTAAAGCACACTAGTGGACACTAGGTGGCAGTAAGGATACTTGGACAGAGGTGGGCAGCTCCTATCCGCAGCACCCAGAAAAACATTTGGGGGTTAGGTGCCTTGCTCAAGGGCACTTCAGTCGAGTGTTGTCAGTTGCAGGGCTCGAACCTGGGACCTTCTGGTCAGACACTGTGTCATATATTATTTTGTTGGAAGGTTATTGCAAGTGTGTGCGCACACATAAGAAGGTACGCAGGTCATTCTTACTGTCTTCACATCTGTATTTAGCACTAACAGTTGATTTTTCTTACTTTCTCAAGGTCTGACACACCCTTCTCCAAAAGGGAAGGAGAAAGTACCCACAATACCTATTACGATAACCAAACAACCCAGCACTACTCAATCAACAACAACAACCATGAAACCAACAACCACAACCACCACAACCCAGCCAACCACAACGACAACTACCACACAGGCCGCCCCAACCATGGCTCCAACTACAGCACCCGCTTCCACCATAGCGCCAACATACCTGACAGTCATCTTCCTTACAGTGCCTGATGAAAGCACCCCAGCCACAACCGCTACCACAACAACAACAACGACCCAATCAACAACTACAACCACAAAGGTACCTACGACGACAAGCACCACAACAACTACACATCCAGTCCAACCACCTCAGCCACCCCCAAATTCAGTCAGACCTTCCAAAAAGCAGATCAAGCCACCAAAAAAGCCAGATCCACATGGGAAACCCAACGCTAAAGTACCTGATAATCCATCCTCACACAAGCCAGCCATGCAGAAAACTATGGCACCTGCTATTGCTAATACTACAACTACTACTACAACTACAACCAGTACTCCGACTCCGACTACAACCACAACCACGACTACTCCCTCTACAACCACAACCACGACTACTCCCTCTACAACCACAACCACGACTACTCCCTCTACAACCACAACTACTACTCCGACTACAACCACAACTACTGCTACCACGTCCACTACAACCACAACTACAACTCCCGCCACCACTACTACAACCACTACCACCACGTCCACAACTACAACCGAACGGACAACTATAGTCGTCGTAGAGATGGAGAATGATCTGAAAAACGGCGATTCAGGCGCTGAGCCTCCAGCTACAGATAAGACCAAGGAGTCACACCTGATGTTGAAGAATAGCCTGGCTTTGCTGGTCGTGCTCACGCTCATCATTCTCACCTTCGTCGTGGCCATCGTGGGCCGCAGAGCCATGGAATCCTTTGACAGGAGACACTACACGAGACTGGAGCTCAACGACCTTCACTATGAGATCTAAAGGCTTGACCGAAATCCTTGACGATCGAAGAGACAATCCCGTTCAGTTTGGAAGTGTATTTTGTTTCCCCGGTCAGCTCACGTAAACAAAATATTTTGATATGTACGAGATTTTTGATTGAGAGAAATCACGAGTTCCCCGTCCGCTGGAGGGATGTACCAAGACGGAAGGTTGTTTATGGAGTTGTGGGGAATGAAAAGCAATACAAAGACCTCAGGAAGCTTCAAAATTTAGGACTAGAACACTGTTTGGACATTATTTGCTATGGCACTGCATTAGTCTTTAACATTTCCTGTGTGTAAGACAAGTCACTCAGTGATTAAACTGATCAAATCGCTCCTTTCGGAGGCCTCATTTGTTCAGTCACTTTGGCTTGATTTAGGTAAGAAGTTAAACCATGTGACTAGTACTAGTAATTACGACTCAGCGGCATATTAGATTCATATGTGTTAATTTTTTTGGTTGGGATACAATACAATTTTCTGATTATTGCCTTTATTGCAAGTTGTTCATAAAGAAATAAAAGACAGGATACATTGGAAAAGATGGTTCTGTTCCTCAGACTTTCACAAGCACCTCTAAATAACCACGATCCATCCCGGACTGTTGCTTCCTTACCGGAAAAAAGCAACTGCTTTTTAAACTGTATTTACTTGCTGTACATTGAATTTGTGATTTTTTTTCCCACTATGTTGTACTGACACTATGCTGTATTTACATTTATTACACCGGTTCATATGCAGGTTCGCGTTGTGCTGCACTTCTGTTTCGTGTTTAAACAAACGCTACTAACTTGCTGGTGAATTACATTGGATGTGCACTATTTTCACATGGACACTTTCCTAACGAGCAGCTGTGTGAGTGTGAGTGTGCAGGTGTGTGCAGATGTGTGTGAACTGTAACACTTTGCTAAGAGCATGCATGGTAATTGTCATTTGCAATATTTGCTGTGTTCCAGTACGGTGTATGACATGCCTTAGTCGACCTCCAGGATTTATTTAGGAGTATGTATCACCTAAGCCTTATACCACAGCGGCTGTAATGGATTCTGCTACTGTAACTTATAGATATTGACACAGCTCCTACAAGGCTCGAACTCAGCTAACAACAAGTACTACAGTGGGCCTAAAGCTCTCGACTTGGGCGAAGAAGTGAAGGCGAACCAAGGCTTGTTTACATACGGTACTGAAACACCCCTGGCATACACCGAAACATCGAATTTGCTGTAATTGCAATTTTTGACCACAGGTGGCAGCAGTCATTCATTTGAACCTACAGCCGCCTGCCTGCTCCTGTGCTCCATTTTAAGGAACCCGGTTTAGTTGCGCAAATCTTTTCATGTTTTTTTCCTGAATTGCTTTTTGTATTTTAAAAAATCACTGTGTATATGTAAGATGGTGATGGTTTGGTCTTGTTTTTGTGAGTGGTTGCGTTTAACAACGATTCGAGTTTAATGTAGGCTATTATTTTCTCTGGCAAAAATAAAAAACATTAATTCTTTGAAGAAATGTTTGAAGGTTCTGGTAAACAAAAAATTAATGCTACATAATAATAAGAAGAAGGAGAAAGGATTATTATTATTATTTTTAATAATATA